>OVAX01001324.1:0-47921 GCA_900406405.1 Lepidium africanum | reverse complement strand
CTCTCCCAAGCCTCAGCTAGAGACTCCGTCCCACTCTGAACAAAGTTGGAGATGGAATTTCCCAGCTTGGCTGTCCTGGAGGTGGATAAGAACTTAGCTAGAAACACCCTCTAACAGTTAGCCCAAGTTGTTATGATACCTTAAGGAAGGTGTTTTTCCCAAATATGAGCCTTATCACCAAGTGAAAATGGGAACAAGCGAAGCTTCAAGGCATCTTCAGATAGGCCGTTCATCCGAATCAAACCGCAAATTCTCTCAAACTCGTCAAGATGATCGAGTGGATCTTCAGCTGGCAACCCATGAAATTTGTTGTTCTGCACCATAGTAATCAAGTCACTCTTGATTTTAAAAGTTGTTGTTTGGAATGGGACTGGGTCGAATGCCATGCCTCCTAGTGTGAATATTAGGTGCATCACTTGCTCCGATAGGCCATAGTCGTCTAGGTAGAGGCGAGTCTGGAGGAGTAATATGGGGTTGCTTCAGTTGAGCTGTCAGGCGTGGTGTTATTATGATCCAGAGCTCTGTGTTCTATGTTCTGGCCCTCTATCCTGTCCCTTTATTCTCTCAGTACTCGTTGAAGCTACTGAATGTTGTCTAGAGGACTTAGCAAATTATGGGTGCCTTGAGAACGGGTGTGAGGCATCAACGCAGGGTAACAACTGGGGAAGTCGTAATTCGCCTAGTGGTGTGACGAGTTGGGCTAGTGACAGACCTGAAAAGACACCAAAGATTGAACAAACACATCTGAATCACAGGTTAGAAACAAAAAAATAAAATAAAGTCTGATCCTAGAAAGTTTTTGACCCTAAGTGTAACAATCAAACGCTTATTTGGCAATGGCACCAATTTGATAACAGAGATTTTTAGTCCGGTTATCAAATCCTTATAGTATATAAGGTTGTCAAACCAAAGCGTGATGCTAGCACTATGAGTGCGGATGACTATCTACTTCAAGCAAATGCAATGAAAACAGTGGATGTAATTGATTCTGTCACAATCAACTTAGAAAGCAAAACTAAACAAACAGAGAAAACAGGCATAAAAATGACTAAGTAAAAATACAGAAACAGAGTAAGTAAACAGCAATATGAATGGCGAGTTGCAGTAATAAGATGAAGATAGGCTTGTGAGGAGAGTGAAGTCAATGAACTAAGCAGAAATCTGGGTAGTAATTTTGTCAAACAACCTAAGCAGGTAAGCAGCGAATCAGGATACTAAGGTAACCAAGCCTCTCTCGTGGTCATGAAATCTCAGCTCAAGCGTAATCCTAACCCAATCTCTTGGTGATTACACGCCTGAGCTGGCATTAGCAAGCCTATCCTACATGACCAACTGACTCTCTGATCATCCAATCTCTTGGGCCAGAATGAATCAGTCCTAAACTGAACCTAAGCCAAGCATATCATCAAACACCTCTCGGGCAGAGATAGCCTACGAATCAAATTTTAAGTGATCAAGTCAAAATAAGCATGAAGAAAATTCAATCTAGCACAACCTATGACAATATTCAAACACAAACATCACAAACCTAGAAAACTGCCCATATTTACTTCATCTCCTCACTAAGCCCTAAGAAATCTACTCACTACTCATTGAATGAAAACCAGCAAACCCAGAAAGCATAATTAAAGCTGTTTTTTTATAGGGCTTAAAACATGGAAGCCCTAATTTTAAGTCAACAAAAGTAAAGAATCAGTCAAATAAAACGAAGTCAGTCTAAGTTGCTTCAGGGTGCATGGCGAGTTGGGGGTTGTGTTCTGGAAAATTCAGCTCCAGCAAATGCTCAATCTAGGCTGCACTAGTCACACTCTGGCGAGTTGAAATGGCTCAGCTTCAAAAACATGAATTCTGGCTAAGTCTGGAATGTTGAACTCGCCAGTGTCAGGTGGGAGTGATGGCGAGTTGGACATGAAAACTTCAAGATTTGGCTAAGTGCTGAGGCTTGAACTCACCAGTGTTTGGCGAGTTGGACATGAAGACTTCAGCCAAAAATTGCATTTTTGGCTAAGTATGGGACTCTTGACTCGCCAATGCTTAGCGAGTTGGCTGAGGGAGTCTTGAGTACTTAGCTTGTAAAATCCTCAGTTCTTGATGTTTTGGCTCTAGCTCTTCAGTTATAGGCTTAACTTGCAGTCTTCATGCTTGTTTGCTCCAAAATGTTCTGAATTGACCCAAAGTGCTCCAAAATGCTCCAAATGCTATGCAAATGCAAGAATGATCCTAATTGGACTCTAAAATGCATAGTATGAAATGCGAATGAAT
Source organism: Lepidium africanum (assembly GCA_900406405.1). Classification (NCBI taxonomy): domain Eukaryota; kingdom Viridiplantae; phylum Streptophyta; class Magnoliopsida; order Brassicales; family Brassicaceae; genus Lepidium; species Lepidium africanum. The sequence goes on along the minus strand of OVAX01001324.1, from coordinate 45,659 downwards.
GCAAACAAATGCAAACTATGAAGCTAAAATGGGCAAAATGCATGAATATCAGAAGTGTAGAAAACAAAAAGACTCTACATATCGGCCGAAAGTGACTGAGCCTGACAATCCTTCTTTTATCTTTGCTATAAGAAAAGCTAGGAGTGAGACCAAAGCAGCTTGGCTGCAACAAATAGAAGAATAATCAATGATCTAAGAATCCATGAATCTAAAACATTGAAAAAACAAAATTAAGAAATTACCTAATTGATAAAAAAAAACACAGGACAAGAACAAATTTGAAATCGCGAAATCTTAGATCTCATATCCAGATCTCGAAAATATCAAAATCGAAAGAGAGAACGAGATATCGAAATAGATAGAGAGAACGAGATCTCAAAATCCAAAGAGAGAACGAGATATCGAAATCGAAAGAGAGAACGAGATAAAGAAATCAAAAATATCAAAATCGAAATCAAAATCTTTGATTTTGATTTCAGAGAGAACAAGAGAAAACGAAGGCACGGAGAGAGAAAAAGAGGAAAAAAATGACAGGGACAATTTTGGAAAATTATATTTTATTGAGGGACAGATTTTGAAAAGAATAGAAATGAAAGGGTATGAGATGAAAAATGGAAGAGAAGAAAGGTCAGATTTGATAATTTCTCCATAATTATCCTTGTTATGCACAGTATTTGTAAATGTTATATATATTAATAAGTTTTGTATGTAATTAAATAATAATATTATAGCTAGCGTAAACTTTTTTTTGTTAACAATTATATTAAAAATAGCTGATCAAGCCTCTCCAAATCCTTATCATATCACGTAGGACAAAAACGACTATTTGGAGTCGAACTTCATTAGAAAAACAACAAAGATATCATTTAACCACTTGATCAAAAACACTTTCCCTACATAAATTTTGTTCAGGTTGAGACCTAGAAATAGATTCTTATTAATTTTAATAATTTTTGAACTTGATGTTAGGAAATAAAAGTTTGTGGATATTGTTTAGTTTTTGAAGACTTTCAATACAAGTTGCACTGACTAGGCTTTTGGAAACTCGGGTGAATGAGCGTAACAAATTGTTGAATGTAATGGCAAGAACATTCGTATTAGACCATAACAATTTTATTTCCATAACGATTTTAATTAACCTTACATGAATGTATTATTCATAAGAAACTGTTTATGAAAGAACAAAACCTCTCATCAGACCACGCATTCTACAATATAAATAGGGATTATATATATGTGTCTAAGATTAGAACACACAGTTAGCATAACCTGGATCATCATGAATGATTTTACCAGAATGATTAAAATCACAAGCCTGTTCAACAAAACCTTGCTTCTGGTAATACTCATTCATTGCAAATGATGCATGGTTATGAAGAGTATTTGGCTCATAGCAGACTCCACCAGGTTGAATTGGTCTACAATTAGCTCCGCCCACACCGCAACAAAAATCAATATTAGCTTGAAGTTGTGCATCGCTCACCCCATCAGCTGCCACACACCATTGAGTTAAGGCGAGAGGTCTTAAGGTGCAGTTTGAGACATGAAAAAGATTGAATATAATGAGAGAAAGAAGAAAAAGTAGTTTCAATAATGAAGACATTGTGGATGTTGTTTGTGATTGTGAATGATAAAATCAAAAATGATATGAGTATTATAATATGATAAAATTATCTCTGAATCTAATATATTTCCATAAAACATTATTATTTTACTTTATAAATCTCTAAAAAAATTGGTAGTTTCTTGTGGTTTTTAAGACTATATTTGACTAATGAAAATTATGGAATAATAATAATTTATTATAAATAAAAACATTGTTGACCAAAAAAAATTAGAAAAGAATATACTATTTCACATACATGATACTTGTATCAATAAAAATTATTTAATATTTTATTTTAATATAATTCGACCAATCATTTAAACTACTGCAAAATTTTAATAGTCATAATATATCAAATATATTCCCTCTATTCTTTATTAGTTGATGTTTTAGAAAAAAATTTGTTTCTATGCAAAATTTATTACACTTTTGGTATTTTTGACTTTTTAGATTCTGCAGATTGATTTGTGATTGGTTAAAATATTTTAGAATTTGTGATAAACTATATTTTGTTTAGAAAAAATAAAATCATTAATAATTTTTTAATATGTATAAAATACCTAAAACATCAAGTATAAAAAAAACCAGAGAGAGTATTTAATTTCACATATTTCTATGTAAAATACCTGAAACAAACAAATATATCTAAAACATATTAGATTTGAATTAGAGGTAATATTTAACTACAATATATATGACATATATGAAAGGAATTCGTTCATGAAGAGTTTTAGCAAGAAAACATGTCACTCAAATGGGTACACGTAAGCTACGACAAAAAGAAAGAGATTTAATATTTAATCGAGTCTCTAATGTTCTTATATGTTGAACAGTTTGTTTCAGTACACTGTTCTCAAGAGTTTGTATAAAATACACTTTTTCATTTTGTTATTGTGGATACTGAACTGGGCTGGATCCATTTATATTCTCAGCCCAAATCGCGAGACCAAGATTCGGCCCATTAGTAAAGCCCAAAAAGAAAAGGAAAGCCACATGTTCTCATAGTTAAACGTGTGTCTAGACTCTAATGGGAGACACATGTCCCACCTAAAAAGACATGCACGACTACGCATGTTCTCAAAGAACTGACACCTGTACTCCACTATGTGTATCCAATCAGATCAACTGTGCCTATAAAATGGACCACTTGGGAAGAAGGAGGACACACGCTTCCTCTGCTAGAACTTGCTGAAGAACTCTTGAAGAACACTTGAAGATTCAAGGGAACACAGGAGAACATTAACTTGAACAAACTAAACTCTTGATCAAAATTAATCACTATAAAAACAAACATAATAGAACTACGAACGGCTTGATTCCACTGTCGTGGGTACGTAGACAACCGAACACAGTACAACCACTTTATGAGCACATGCTCGTAAATTGTAATCAGAGATCTCAATACGAAAATTCTTGACCCAACCACTCAAAACGCGTAAGACAAAATTTAACCAGCGAACACGTATCCAACAAATAACTTGTTGTGCTAAATCCAGCACGAACAATTGGCGCCGTCTATAGGGACGAGAGAATTCTCTGGCGCGAGAGATCCTGATGATGAACGCTGCCACTTAAGTCATCCTAAAGTCGACATACAAGCTACCTTCACTTACCGAAGACAACATCTACAAGGTTGCGCTAAATCCCCTGAAACTTGCAAGCAAAACCGAGAGGGGTATGACACCTGTTCGTCTAGCTAAAACACCATGGACAAGTTCCTAACAATCTCCGGACCAAGCTTTCGTCCAACGACGATCAAATCACATAGCAGACAACGGTTTGGTTCAGTTCAAACAAGACGTCCATTCAATAACACGACTCTACCTCCGAAGTGCATAACGGATTACGCAACCATGCAGCATTTCCAAAAACCCGAACAACAGCCGAACCCCATAAAACTAGTCCAATAGTTAGGGGAAGCTATACATCAAATAAATAAAACGTCTGTAAGCAAATGTATACGTCGAAGTGATTATAAAAATACAAAATTTATGCCTTAATCGGAATACCGAGTTATATAGTGACGAGCGTCAATCCTCTCACTTAACGCCAAAATACCAAGTACAGTGACGAGTGTCAATCCTGTCACTTAATGTAAATCGGCTTAACACAGTGATGAGTGTTAATCCTCTCACTTAACGCCAAAATACCAAGTACAGTGATGAGCGTCAATACTCTCACTGAGTTCGACGAACACACATTCAAATCTTGATATAGTGATGAGCGTCAATCCTCTCACTAAGTTCAACGACCATATGTTCAAAGCTTGACACAGTGACGAGCGTCATTCCTCTCACTATGTTCAATGAACACACATTCAAATCTTGACACACTGACGAGCGTCAATCCTCTCAGTAAGTTCCACGAACACACGTTCAAAGCTCGACACAGTGACGAGCGTCAATCCTTTCACTAAGTTCGACGAACACATGTTCAAATCTCGACACAGTGATGAACGTCAATCCTCTCACTAAGTTCGACAAACACACGTTCAAATCACGACACAGTGATGAGCATTAATCCTCTCACTAAAATCAATGAACACACGTTCAACTCTTGACACAATGACGAGCGTCAATCCTCTCAGTGAGTCCAACGAACACACGTTCAAATCTCAACATAGTGACGAGCATCAATCCTCTCACTAAGTTCCATGAACACACGTTTAAAGCTCGACACAGTGACGAGTGTCAATCCTCTCACTAAGTTTGATGAACACACATTCAAATCTTGACACAGTGATGAGCGTCAACCCTCTTACTAAGTTCGACGAACTTATGTTCAAATCTCGACACAGTGACGAGCGTCGATCCTCTCACTAAAATCAATGAACACACGTTCAAATCTTGACACAATGACGAGCGTCAATCCTCTCACTGAGTCCGACGAACACACGTTCAAATCTTAACACAGTGACGAGCGTCAATCCTCTCACTAAGTTCCATGAACACACGTTTAAAGCTCGACACAGTGACGAGTGTCAATCCTCTCACTAAGTTCGATGAACACACGTTCAAATCTCGACACAGTGATGAGCGTCAATCCTCTTACTAAGTTTGACGAACTTACGTTCAAATCTCGACACAGTGACGAGCGTCAATCCTCTCATTGAGTTCGACGAACACACGTTCAAATCTCGACATAGTGATGAGCGTCAATCCTCTCACTTAGTTCGACGAACACACGTTTAAATCTCAACACAGTGATGAGCGTCAATCCTCTAACTAAAATCGATGAACACACGTTCAAATCTTGACACAATGATGAGCGTCAGTCCTCTCACTAAGTTCGACGAACACACGTTTAAATCTTAACATACTGACGAGCGTCTATCCTCTCACTAAGTTCCACGAACACACGTTTAAAGCTCGACCCAGTGACGAGTGTCAATCCTCTGACTAAGTTCAATGAACACACGTTCAAATCTCGACACAGTGACGAGCGTCAATCCTCTCACTAAGTTCCATGAACACACGTTTAAAGCTCGACACAGTGACGAGTGTCAATCCTCTCACTAAGTTCGATGAACACACGTTCAAATCTCGACACAGTGATGAGCGTCAATCCTCTTACTAAGTTCGACGAACTTACGTTCAAATCTCGACACAGTGACGAGCGTCAATCCTCTCACTGAGTTCGACGAACACACGTTCAAATCTCGACACAGTGATGAACGTCAATCCTCTCACTAAGTAAGACGAACACACGTTCAAATCTCGACACAGTGATGAGCGTCAATCCTCTCACTAAAATCGATGAACACACATTCAAATCTTGACACAATGACGAGCGTCAATCCTCTCACTGAGTTAGACGAACACACATTCAAATCTTAATATAGTGACGAGCGTCAATCCTCTCACTAAGTTCCATGAACAAACGTTCAAAGCTCGACAAAGTGATGAGCGTCAATCCTTTCACTAAGTTCGATGAAGACATGTTCAAATTTTGACACAGTGATGAGCGTCAATCCTCTCACTAAGTTCAACGAACACATGTTCGAATCTTGACACAGTGATGAGCGTCAATCCTCTCACCAGGTTCAACAAACACACGTTCAAATCTTGGCACATTGATGAGTGTCAATCCTCTGACTAGGTTCAACGAACACACGTTCAAAGCTTAAACATAGTGATTAGCGTTAATCCTCTCAACGTCAAAGTCGACTAAATGCCGACAAACAGTCATTCACTAAGTATCGAGAAAATACACAATCGGATTTGACGAATATCAACCATCACACTAGGCGACGAGCTTCGGTCCTCTCGCCACATGCATCCATGGTATGTAAAGTATACAACCAATTTTCTCGTTCTAATTCGGAAAACACGTGCCCATCGCATACAGGTCAGACAGCCACGAATTTCCAAAATACATGAGTATGGCTTGGGTTAAGTTTAAAAACTCGTTTTCATAGTTGAGTGTTTGAAGACACCAAGCACAATTACTTTGAAACACAATACAAAAGATAACTAACAAAACATCTCTTAAACACTTCATATCATGAAGTAGATAATAACATTCAAGCAAATTCCAATACGCGTAGACTATCATTGTCACCTGGAAAAAATAAGTTAAATAAGAAAATGTATCTTGACGAACTCGGGTTCGGATACTTTCATATAAAGCCATTTGAACAAGAGCTTTTCGCTCATAATTTGAAGACGTACATATACGAGCACCTAAGGCAAAACAGCAAACACATGACGCAAATAAACCGTTATATAAGATTGCCAAAAAGAAGGCAAGAAATAAATATGAATGAGCACATATGTTCAAAAAGCAAAGAAAGCAAACCAAAGACTAAAAGTCAGTACTTCCGAACCAAAAACAGAAAATTGGCCTCGACGAGCAGGTCCAATAAACACACCAAAATCCGAAAAAACTTAAAAAAACTTAGAAATAAATATAAGCTTCCAGCACCAGGAACGTCGGTGTCGTCCTTGTTCATTTCCCCTTCCTCTCGAACCTCGATGTTCTCAACATGAGTAGCGCCATCCTCAGCTACGAGCATAGCATCTTCAGGAACATTGGTCACTGTCACTTCATCGACCATCTGTTGAGAAGTAACGAGCCCAACATTAGTGCCATGTTCCTGTTCCTGAAGATCAGCAGGAGCCACATGGTTATTGAGAACAAGAGCCGTGCCTTCAGAAGCATCTTGAGAAGAGGAGAAGGGCGCAAGATCGTCACTCTGCAGGAAGAACGGTGGATTGCCTCGACCTTAGTAGTGTATGTTTCTAAGTCCTCCTTCATCGCATTAAGAAGAAACTCTGGTACTTCGTACCCCGACTCCTTAATCATGTTAGACTATTGATCGTACCCGAACACTGGTCCTTCATGGTCAATGATTCTTTAACATCATCAAGGTAGAGAATGCGACACCTCAACCATTCGGTCCGAGCAGCAAGGGAATCCATAGACGAACGCAACTGTTTGTTCTCGGCTTGAGAAGCTTCATAAAGCTTCTTAACTCGATGATCACTCCCTTGCACCTTCTGGAAGTCACCTTTCAAAGCTCTATACTCGGCTTCCTTAACAAGCAGTTCATCTTTGTGAGAGGCGACGACGTTATTATTTTCCTTCTTAAGATCTTCAACCTCCCTCGTAAGATCGCTGACCTATGGCTGAAGCTTAGCAACTTTCTCTCGCTCTTCCTGAAGTTTGCGAGACGTACCCGATGAACCCGCATCGACCCCGGTCTTTGGTGGTGCATCACGAGCACTCTGGAGACTCCATTCATAAAGGGCGATCATACGGTTCAGCTCTGCGTCGCTATACCACACACAAAAGAAAAACAAGAACACGAGTCAGGGAGGGTGAACCATCAAGAATCACCGCCTAAAGGGGACGAGCAATCATGTACGTATACCCTTTTACGAGCAAATTCCATAAAAACTTCCTTAAAGTCAAGATTGACCATAGAAGGAAGAGGAGGAGAATCAATTGCTCTAGCTGATTGAATCCTATCAGCGCACGCAGAGTCATTTTCAACAAACAGCACAGGTTCGTCATAAGTAAACTTGACAAAGTTTGGACGAGCATACTCCCCGCCATAGCCGGTGGGACGAACAGAGGTTCTACGCCTCTCACTCTGAGTCTTTCCCGCAGTCAATGAGAAAACAATGTCCTTTCTCTGAGACCTACAAGTGAGCGTTCCATCCTCAACAAACGACGAACTTAACTGCTTCCCCGAAGCAGACTTAGAAGCACCCTTTGAGCACTCGGACAGCTTATGGACGTCAGGGAGCTTAAGCGAAACGCGAGGCACTTGTTTCTTAGAAGAATCGGCAACCTCTTTCCCCTTTCGTGACTTTCTCGGCGGACTCTTTGACTGCTGACCTCTCTCTCTTTTTTCTTGGCAAGCTCACAAAGACGATTCGAGTAATCCATTGGCAAACCTTTGTCTGTCCAGGAAAGCGCATGATCAGAAAGATTCATGTCAAAATACGAACACAAATCAACAGTACGAACGCTTACCTCGGCATTCGCGCAACTGCTTCCAACGAAGACGAGCCTTCAGGATGGCGGGAAACAACTGATGAAATAGCTGACGAATGCGATTAACGTCTGCTCGAAACGTCGAATACCTTAGACAGCTCACCGGATGTTTTGCTGCAAAACACAAAGGTTATTTCAACAAGTAATAGCTTAATGAAAACTATAAACAAGGGATCAAAATCGGACCAATGGAGGAACTCCAAAGGTGCCGATAAAAACGATCAACATCCGAAAATGAGGACTGGTTGACTTTGAGGTAGAGGAACCGACGCTTCCAATTAGACACCTTGTTCAGAAGACCACAAAAGATCTTGAACGTGGATTTCATGCTCACATAATAAGCACACCAATAATCCGAACACCTGGATATGAGCGAGACCTCCTCTAAAAAATGATAGTCAATCTCAATCCCACAGCGGTTCGCCATATCGGAGAGCATGAGAATATTGTGAATTGACGTAGGAGCAAATTGGGTGAAAGCCATTCTACAATCATCAAAATAATTGAGGAGCAGACGGGGGAAAGGGAGTCGAAGACCGCAAGTAAAGAAGTCTTCATAGACGCAAACATAACCTAACGGAGAACGCCATGGACGATCTTCAAGACCAGGAATGTCGAACTCAACATCACCACCAATATTGTAATTGGCGAACAGACAGCAAACATATCTTTCAGTGCTGATCGATGGTGCACTACTCAAGGTATCTAGCCACGCGGTTAGGTTACTAGTCTCTTTTACTTCTAGCCTCGTGATATGCAGACGAACAAGATCTGATTTGTGTATCTGCTCGTCGAGCTCCAGTTCAACATCATCACAAACCCTTTGTTGAGAAGAACCCGCGGACTCGTGTTCGGACCATGAACCCTCGCCTGAAACAGTAGGCGATAACAATGGTTCGCCAAAATTGTCCTCCATGATCTCATTAAGCATCGCCTTTGCCTCTTCGTACTGGCATTCAGAATCGTCATCCTCAAATTTGGGTCAGATATTAAACACCGTGTATTCATCCCTATCCCTGGAACTCGTGTGCTCATCGATGGAACCTCCACGACTGGCAAACCGACCAACAAATGTTTTGGGACCACCAGCGCTCGACAATTGACGAACGGACGTTGCGCGTTTGTCACCTCCACCTTCCAAACCTTCGCGTTTGCCTATCCCATCCTCGCCCAAGTCAATTGACTCGCCAAAAGAAATTTCCGCCGAATCGGCGATGCCAAAATCCTCCGACACCCGTTCGGTATCCGATGGACTATCTCAAGACATCACTCATAATCCGAACCCTAGACAAAAACTTTGGAATCGGATTCAACAAAATTTCAAAAGGAAAAACACAAAAAAGAGGAGAGAAAATTTTACCTTGAAGAAATTGAGAACTTGGAACAAATGAAAGAAGGAGGAACATATATATAAGGTCCCTCAAAACCCTAGCAACTGCTCAGTATTGGGAAACGTGAGCAACCAGCGGCGGCGCGACATGTGGCAGAGCATTAACTGTTAGTTCGTCATAATACATCATTTACTTTATTCTGGCGAACTTGGAGGGACTAATTGGGATACCCAACTGGGCTGGGCCCATTTATATTCTACGGCCCAAATCGCAAGACCATGGTTCGGCCCATTAAGGCAGTAAAGCCCAGTTCGAAAAGGAAGGCCACATGTTCTCACAGTCAAACGCGTGTCCAGACTCTAACTGGAGACACGTGTCCCACCTCAACAGACATGGACGGCGACACGTGTTCTCAAAGAACTGACACCTGTACTCCACTACGTGTAACCAATCAGATCAAGTGTGCCTATAAAATGGACCACTTGGGAAGAAGGAGGACACACGCTTTCTCTGCTAGAACCTACTGAAGAACTCTTGAAGAACACTTGAAGATTCAAGGGAACACAGGAGAACATTAACTTGAACAAGCTAAACTCTTGATCAAAATTAATCACTATAAAAACAAACATAATAGAACTACGAACGGCTTGATTCCACTGTCGTGGGTATGTAGGCAACCAAACACAGTACAACCACTTTATGAGCACACGCTCGTAAATTGTAATCAGAGATCTCATTACGAACATTCTTGACCCAACCACTTAAAATGCGTAAGACAAAATTTAACCAACGAACACGTGTCCAACAAATAACTTGTTGTACTAAATCCGGCACGAACATTTATCATGAATTTTTTTAATCGAAAACTGAAATTTGAATGGATATAGAAATCAACCGAGTTGTCTCAAATAACTTGGTTTTGATTAAAAGTTATTTTGAAAACTATTACATCATAGTCCAAACCCTACTGTGTAGAATTATGCAACTATGTGAAGTGGAACATCTGTAGAAAATATTGGATAGTTTGAATATTTAACTTACATGAATAAAATATTTTTTCAGATACTACATATTTTTCAAATGAAATAATTTTTCTTATATAAATCTAACAGTTTTCTGTTCGGTATTACAGTGGCGGTTTGTCTAAAAATTCTTCTGAACAAATTATATCAACCAAAAAGTCTAATTCATGGAGAAAACAAAATATATTTAGATCCATAAAATTGATGCAACCATTTTTTTACAATGAAATTATATTGATATGTTTGTATCGAATTATATATTGATTTTTCTGTTTCTCTGAATATTAATTTAACGCTAGATGTTTCGACTTCTTTCTTTTTATAACTCAAGGTAAATACCAGATTTAAGGAATAGCCAAAAAAAATTTGGAGGAGGTGCAGTCCATATATGTATCCTCTTTACGGGTATGTTAATGAGCTAAAAGTAAGGATTCATATTCGCATGGTTTCCGAAACAATGTATTTTGTTTCGTCTAACATGTTGATCTTGAATGTATTGGCGTTCCAAATAGCTATGCTTACCACTTGATGTCACAAGGCCTCGGATATGTTTCGACTTTTTCTTATTTATTCATTAGGACAAAAGAACAAGTATGTGATAAAATATGGGCTTCCAATTCAAAATTAATTGATAATGAGTGTATTGGTTTCTAGCTTATATATATTAGGTTAGAATGACTCTAGTTTCCGATGTGTGATATCAATCACATCCTAACATTATGGCGGTTTCGTTTATGATATTATAGTGTTGATTTGTCAGAAACTACTTCGAACCAAATATCAACCAAAATAGTCTCGTTCTTGTAAAGAAGAAGAAAAAAAAGTAAATATATGTGTGTGATACCATGACTAGGAAGTGTGTTTTCAACTTTTCTCTCTCGGGCACCAATTCCAAGGTGGAGTTTGAAAGTTTTCTTGCTTCCTCTTTTGGCAAGTGAAAACTTTGAACTTTAACCTAATGAGACAAGATGAAGAAAGGCACCCATTTTAGGCAAAATTCTTCAACCATCATCTCCAAGATCACCCAATCTCGATAGTTGGAAATAGAAAAGATGGTAGTCTAAAGTTTCTCACCGCTTGGTGAAGCCATCTCACTACTTGGTGAAGTTTGTCTCACTCATTGGTGAAGCGTACCACTTCTCCTGAAGGTTTCTCACTATTTGGTGAAGTTCTCTTGCTACCTAGTTAAGTACCACTATGGTAACGTTTCTCTAGCTTGCTAGTTACGCTTTCTCACTATCTGGTGAAGTTATAGGCTTTGAGCAAAGGTCTATTTGTAGTCTCTCACTCCCTCTAGTGAATCTCACTACTTCAGATAGATGTATCCCCCAACCTGAGAGTGCAAACCATGGCACGTTGCCTGTCATATGAAGAGAAAGAAAAGAAGATTGCATCAGTTTCCCTAGAACCAAGACCCCCAAAAATCAGGGTTCCTGAGTATGACAACACTGCACAACAGAAGAATCCTCAACTTACCCTCATAGGAAGGCTCACAAACCCAAAAGTGCAGAGGGCCAGATCTCTCATCCCCTTCCTTACAGACATTTGGAGAGTCTCAACTCGCCCAGTAGGTGCAGATATGGGACATGGTTTGGTACATTTCCACTTCAGTAATGCCTATGATTTAAAGAAAGTAATGGAACACCAGCCATATCATTTCGACCATTGGATTGTTATCTTGCAGATATGGGAAGCTATGGCTACAAAGGATTTGCCATCATATATCCCATTCTGAATTTATGTCCAAGGCATCCTGATGCACCATTTGTCAATGGAAACTCTCCAGAGCATAGGAAACAGGATTGGGTCCTTTGAGAAGGCAGATATCACCACTACCTATGTGAGGATGAGAGTTACAGTTAATGGACTAAAGCCATTAATCAAGAAAACATTGGTTGAGTTTGCTAATGGCGAGGAAGTAGAAGTGGAACTAATATACGAGAAGCTTAAAAAACATTGCTTTAGCTGTGGAATGTTCTCCCATGAGTCAAGAAATTGCCCACAAATCCTAGAAAAATCAGAAAATGTAACTCTGATTAGGGAGAGAAGCCTTGCTTTAAGAAACATTATAGAGCGAGAAGATAAGGCACCAAAGTCCCAGGACCAGCTTACTTATGAACGAAAATCTGATCGAAGAGGCCCCTATGAACAACTTACTTATGAACGAAAATCTGATCGAAGAGGCCCCTATGAACACAAACCTCAATTATCATACAAAAGGAACATAGAGAGATCAAATTACCATAAAAGAGGCTTTGACAGTATTATTAAGGAACCAAGGGAGCTAAGAGATAGCAACTACAAGAAAAGAAGAAGAGTGGAGTCTCCTCCGAGAAGGGAAGGAAGACGTGAACCTACCAGAATGTGGAGAGAAATCAGTAGATCTGAACCCACAAATCCCTCATAAACAATCCCTTACCAGAGGAGCACCTCAAAGGATAGACATGCTAACCAACATGAAGCCACCCCTTCGCTTGGGAAGGCACAGAGCTCTGGATCTCGTAATCGGCGACCACCTTTAGAAAGGGCAACTTGCTCAACCTTAGCGGTGGTGGATCAACAAAAACAATCTGTTAATTCTGCACAAGGTGAATTTCGGGATGTGATGATACACTATGCAGCAAGTGCTGATAACACCGAGAGCGCTGCTAAAAAAGAGAGAATAAGACAGTATGAGGACTCACGACTATTACTGGAACAAGCAGAGAAAATGGTTTGAAACTCCAGAATTGAAACCACTCCCCACCCTTCTCCCCCAAGGGAGGAAAATCACCAGACCAACCAAGAAAGGATCTCAGCAACGTTGCGATTGATTCCTAGAGCATAGCAAGGAGTATCGGTCCTAACTCTACAAGATAAGCCAAGTGTAAGAAAAAAACTAGGAAGACCCATCCGGATCAAAGAACTTGCCCAAAAACCAGACCCAAGGGGCCAAAATCACACCTGCAAGACAAAAGAGGCGAGTCCCAACCAAATTGCCATCGCCAAGAAGAAAGACACAAATAGGAATACAAAGGAAAGGGACCGAAAAAGTGGCTCGGAAACTAACTATGTACCCATCTGCATCTTCAACATATGCAAGTACCAGCCAGAATGAGACTGTAGAGAAGAGCTCCATGGAGGCTGCGAGAGGAGGGGATTTTTGAATCGTCTCCAGTCTCATTCATTAGCCATTGCTAGTTGGAACTGCTAGGGACTAGGGAACCCAGTGACAGTTCGAAGAGTCTGGGATATAATAAAAGATGTTAAACCTGGTGTTTTCTTCCTAATGGAAACAAAAAACAATGAATCAAATGGTAGTGCAACTAATTGAACAGTGGGGATTTGAAAATAGATACCTTGTATCACCCCAACGCCAAGGAAAATGAGGATTAGCGGTAATGTGAAACCAAGCCATAGAGTTAGAAGTGATATCTGGATCTGCCAATTTCATAGACACCAAGGCAAAAGTAGAAGGTAAGAACTTCTTTGCTTCTTTCGTGTATGGCAACCCAGAGCAAAACGAGAGAAATGTTGTATGGAGCCAACTAAGTAACCTAGCTCAGGCAAGAGATGCACAATGGCTCCTCACAGGTGACTTCAATGAGATACTAGATAATATCGAGAAGATAGGAGGACCACCTAGAATGGAGAGCTCATTCATAGTATTTAGATCCTTTTTATCAAGTAATGACTTGATTGATCTCAAATATTCTAGGAATAGTTTCTCATGGAGAGTGGTACGATACCAACATGTAGTTCATTGTCGACTGTACAGAACTCTAATAAACACCAAGTGGGCAGAAGACTTCCCTTCAAGTAGGGTACAACACCTACATTTTAAAGGGTCAGATCATAGATCACTTATCACTTCTTGTAACACAACCTGGAAAAAGAATAGAGGAATTGTTAGATATGATCGCCAACTGAAGAATAATGCAGAAAGTGAATGAGTTGATAAAAGAGTGTTGGGCAAATAGACAGAACAACTTAGTACAAGACAAAGTGGCAGCATGCAGATCAGCTCTAGTGCACTGGAAAAACTAAAAAAACAGAAATAACTTAGTAGTTATCAAAGAGAAACAACAGATTCTAGAGTAAGCCATGACTAGCCGATGCCAAAATGATGAACTGATAAAATCTACAAACCAAGATTTAATAGAGGCTTACAAAGACAAGGAATGTTTCTGGCGCCAAAAGTGTAGACAAAACTGGCTAAAGAGTGGAGACCGAAACACAGGTTTTTTCCACACTGCAACTAGAGGGTGAAGAGCAATCAACAAATTCTTAGTTATTGAGAATAAGGAGGGTCAAGCATATTATAGAGAAGGTGAAATTGCAGTAGCTATAGCTCAGTTTTACTCCAACTTGTTCAAATCTCAAGACCCAAATGAAGAGGAGACTCAGTAGATTTTGGACGAAGCCTTGACAACCTGTGTTTCACCAGACCAAGCAAAAGAGTTGGTTAAAATCCCGTCAGAACAAGAAATCAAACATGCTCTATACAGTATTCATTCCGATAAGGCCCCAGGGCCAGATGGATTCTCAGCCAGTTTCTTCCAACACTATTGGAATACCGTTGAAACTCAATAGTGAAAGAGATAAAATGTTTCTTTGAATCCAGTTTTATACTGAGTAAACTTAACCACACTCATGTAAGGCTAATCCCTAAGATCAATAGGCCAAAGAAGGTTTCAGATTACTGCTCAATCACATTATGTAATGTCATCTACAAGATAATTTCTAAGCTACTCACTCACAGTCTGAAACCACTTCTTCCCAACCTAATAGCCGAAAATCAGTCAGCCTTTGTACTGAGCAGAGCTATACAAGACAATGTGATGATCACTCATGAGGTTCTCCACTTCCTCAAGTGATTTGAAGCTAAGAAACATTGTTATATGGCGGTAAAAACCGATATGAGTAAGGCCTACGACAAACTAGAATGGTCATTTGTGAGACTAACTCTATTAAAGATGGGCTTCCCGGTCAAATTCATTTTGTGGGTGATGTAATGCATAACAACAGTCTCATACTCCTTCCTAATAAATGGTAGAGCTCAAGGAGAAGACATTCCATCTAGAGGACTACACCAAGGGGATCCCCTTTCTCCCTATCTCTTTATCCTAATGTGGAGAAACACTATCCGGACTATGCAATAAAGGCCAAGCTAACAGAAAGTTCTCAGGAATAAAAATCGCTCAACAAAGCCCTTAAATTAACCACTTTTTTTCGTGGATGATACTATGTTTTTCGAAAAAACATCTAACACAGCATGCAGAGAACTAAAGACAATCGTTGAGAAGTATGAAGCAGTTTTAGGGTAGAAAATCAATGCAACTAAATCATCTATCTCCTTCTCTAAGAAGACGCCGCCTAATATCAAGCAGCGAGGGAAAGAGACCCTAGGAATCGAGAAAGAGGTGATAACAAGATTTTTAGTCCGGTTTATCAAATCCTTATAGTATTTAAGGTTGTCGAACCAAAGCATGATGTTAGCACTATGGGTGCGGATGACTATCTAGTTCAAGCAAAATCAGGGAAAATAGTGGATGTAATTGATTATGTCACAATCAACTTAGAAAGCAAAACTAAACAAACAGAGAAAACAGGCATAAAAATGACTAAGTTAAAAACAACAATGAAGCAGAAACACATGAAACTTGAAAACAGAGACTAAGTAAAAAAAAGAAACAGAGTAAGCAAACAGCAGAAATAGATGGCGAGTTGCAGTAATGAAATAAAGATGGGCTTGTGAGGAGAGTGAAGTCAATGAGCTAAGCAGAAATCTGGGTAGCAATTTTGTCAAACAACCTAAGCAGGAAAGTNCAGAAATCTGGGTTGAGATTTTGTCTAACAACCTAAGCAGGCAAGCAGCGAATCAGGATACTAAGGTAAACAAGCCACTCTCGTGGTCATGAAATCTCAACTCAGGCGCAATCCTAACCCAATCTCTTGGTGATTACACGCCTGAACTGGCATTAGCAAGCTTATCCTACATGACCAACTAACTCTCTGATCATCCAATCTCTTGGGCCAGAATGAATCAGTCCTAAACTGAACCTAAGCCAATCATATCATCAAACACCTCTCGGGCAGAGATAGCCTACGAATCAGATTTTGAGTGATCAAGTCAAAATAAGCATGAAGAACATTCAATCTAGCACAACCTATGACAATATTCAAATACAAATATCACAAACCCAGAAAACTGCCCAGATCTACTTCATCTCCTCACTAAGCCCTAAAAAATCTACTCACTACTCATAGAATGAAGAACAACAAACCCAGGAAACATGATTAAAAGCATAAAGAAAGAAATGAAAACGAGATCTACCAACCTAAGGTGAGATTGAAGCAGAAATCATGAACTTTTCATAAGAACAGCAAAGAGAAAAATAAGAAGGAGACAGAGAGAAAACTGGAATTAACTTAAAGAGGCAAAAACTAGATTAAAACTTGGATATCTATTTTCAGCTAAAACAAGGGTATTTATAGGGCTTAAAACATGGAAGCCCTAATTTTAAGTCAACAAAAGTAAAGAGTCGGTCAAATAAAACAAAGTCGGTCTAAGTTGCTTCAAGGTGTATGGCGAGTTGGGGGTTGAATTTTGGAAAATTCAGCTTCAGCAAATGCTCAATCTAAGCTGTACTCGTCACAGTCTGGCGAGTTGGAGTGGCTCAGCTTCAAAAATATGAATTCTGGCTAAGTCTGGAATGTTGAACTCGCTAGTGTCAGGTAGGAGTGATGGCGAGTTGGACATTGAAAACTTGAAGATTTTGGCTAAGTGCTGAGGCTTGAACTCGCCAGTGCTTGGCGAGTTGGACATGAAGAATTCAGCCAAAAATTGCATTTTTGGCTAAGTATGGGACTCTTGACTCACCAATGCTTGGCGAGTTGGCTGAGGGAGCCTTGAGTACTTAGCTTGTAAAATCCTCAGTTCTTGATGTTTTGGCTCCAACTCTTCAGTTCTAGGCTTAACTTGCAGTCTTCATGCTTGTTTGCTCCAAAATGCTCCGAATTGACCCAAAGTGCTCCAAATTGCTCCAAAGTTCCTGAAATGCTCCAAATGCTATGCAAATGCAAGAATGATCCTAATTAGACTCTAAAATGCTTGGTATGGAACATGAATGAATGCAAACATATGCAAACAATGAAGCCAAAATGGGCAAAATGCATAAATATCAAGATGGAGGAGTAGGGAAATACCTTGGATTACCAGAGCATTTAAGACGCAAAAAAAAAGGATCTGTTTTCATCTATTGTAGACCGAATCCAACAACGAGCTTTGTCTTGGTCCAACCACTTCCTATCACACGCAGGCAAGCTCACTCTCTTGAAGAGTGTTTTGTCAGCCATCCCGACCTACGCAATGGTGTGTTTCCAGATCCTAGTATCCTTGTGCCGTCGTATCCAATCAATCCTCATTAGATTGTGGTGGGATGCAACTGCAGGGAAAAAGAATATTTGTTGGATTACTTTGGATAAGTTAACTAGGTTGAAAGGATCAGGTGGACTAGGATTAAAGGACAATTAAAGCTTCAACACAACCATATTGGCAAAGCAGAGTTGGAGGTTACTAAACAATAAGACAGTCTAGCTAGTAAGAAACTCTTTGGGAAGTACTGGCAGGACTCATCATTCATAATGACCACTGATATACCTCATTTTTATTGGTTTTTACCTCACTAATTCGTATGTTTTTTTGCTATGTTTATAGAGTCTTTGCAGGTATAATACAAGGATAATCTGGATATTGTGCGCGAAACATGATTGGAGCTAAATTGGACGATTTCTCGCAGAATCACTTGATCAATCGATCACCATCATCAGCTAGGAGTATGTTCGACCATTTGATCGACTTCACACAATTTGATCGACCGATCATCTCATCTACATATTCATGCGCTCGACCATTTGAACGACCTCGTGCCATGTGATCAATCGATCAATGTTCTGAAGAAGAAGCGCTCGACCTTGAAATCGACCTTGTGCCTTATTGATCAACCAAAGAAGAATTGATCGATCGATCACCTATTCGAATCGATCGATCAGCGATATAGCGAAGCCCAAATTTGAATTTCCTTATTTTTGTACCAAGTCGGTTTAGTCATTTAAATTAGTTTACACTCGTTTTCTGAGAAACACAAGTTATAGTTTACGTTATCAGACCTTGTTCTAGAGTTTTGGAGGGGAGGATTTCCAATCTCTACACAATTGGAGAAGATTTCTAAATCTTTATTTCAATTCCAATTACTTCTCATGCTTTCCATCATGTCTTTGAATTTGTGCTTCCTAATTATGTTTGTGTAGTTCTCAAACTAAGTTTAGGGTTTTCTAGGATTGTTAGGGAATGATTGAATGAGGGACAAATAGGTATTGCTTGATGTGTTCTCCACTTAAGGATAATCTTAATGCTTAGATTAGAGTAGCTAACTAGTCTATGATTCCAAATTACTTAACATTCCAAAAGCTTGTTAGGGATTAGATTCTTCTTAGGTGAACAATCAGTCCTTGACTGCGAAAATTGATGTCAAGGGTGATTGCGGACTTATTAAACCCGTTCATTAATGCATATCTTCATCTTTGGAACCAACGACAGTTAGGATCTCTAGGTTGTTAGATATAGTAATTGATGCCACGACAGTGGATTGGTTATAAATCTATGTTTGAGTCGAGATTGCCTTTAAATTGTTCCCTAAATAGTTTCCTAGTTCAACTTTCTTACCTTCCTGATGAATTCCCTAAGCTTGGTGTTTTTAGTTATTGATTTTATATTGTTTCGTTTCTATTTGATCTCTATTTGAATTACAATCTTAGTTTTCATCTTAGCTCTAGTCTGGTTTCAGAATTGATAGTGTAATAACTTGGTCTTCGTGGATTCGACCCCTAGATACTACTTGATTTGCTGTGCACTTGCAGTAGGATTATAGGTTTTAAAACTCTGTGTATCAACCACAAAAAAGGTTCAAATTCCCACGGATGGAACAGCCTCCTAGTTGGTCGTGATCTACTCAAACATGAACATGGGATGGGCAGTGGGAAATGGACAAAAAATTAAGCTATAGGAAGATAAATGGATACCTCTATCTAATATATCTCAACCTACAGGTCCAGCTCCAAAACTTTCAAAGGATTTGCTTGCCAAGCACTTATTTAAACCTCAGTCCACAATATGGGATAAAGAGTTAATTCGAGAGATATTACCTAGTGTGGAAAACCAAATCCTGGAGATAAAACCAAGCAATACGGATGCGGCAGATAAGAGAATCAAGATCTACTCCAAAACAGGAGAATACAGCACCAGATTAGGATACTTTCAAGCTAGAGAAGAAGCATATACTAGAATGAACTGTGAGCTGGCTCTGGATGTTAATTGGAACCAACAGGTATGGCACCTAAACACCTTTCCAAAGCTTCAAATGTTTATGTGGCGAGTACTCCACAATGCACTACCTACAGGAGCCCAACTAGAGTCAAGAAAAGTTTCCAATGTAGCTACTTTCAAACCTTGCAAAAAGAGAAATCATATCACATATCTTGTTCTCATGTGGTATGCTAAAGACGTGTGGGCTTCAATTCCATGGAAACAAGACCCAGATTATACAGGAGCATCAAACATATTAGAGTGCATTAACATAGCAAGGAATTTCATTACTTTACCTCATGTGGGAGTTGGAAAACATTATCTTTACCCACGGATCATGTGGAGTTTGTGGAGCAATAGAAATCAAAACACCTTCCAATAGAGAAGTTTATCCGCTCAGGATATGGCACTCAAAGCAATTGTTGATCTAAAGGAGTGGAAGGAAGCACATGAAAAAGAGGATTCTCTGACAAGAAGACCCCAAGCCCAACCGGAACTGATTCCAGGTACCTTTAGTGTCTGCTAAACTGACGCGGCGTGGAGAAAGGAGACTCGAATCACCGGATTGGGATGGATTCTAATGACCGAAGTGTCTATTCTGCCGAGGAAAGGATCGGAGTTATGTGCCAACGTGTCATCGTTGTTTATGGGCGAAAGCTTGGCTGTTAGATCAACCATTAGAAAGGCAAAGAAGTACCAAATTAAGAGGCTAAGGATTGAATCTGATAATCTAAGCTTAGTAAAGACGATTAAAGAAAGACAAAAGCCACCAGAGATTTATGGTATCATGGCCGATATCTTTTTAGAAATTGAGAGTTTGGAAGCCTTTGATCGCCAACACATCTCAAGAGCACACAATGAAGAAGTGGATATAGTTTAGTGTATTAATAGCTATACCAACCAATTGTTGTACCAATTGAACCGGTTTAATTTAATGAAATAAGTACGTTGACCAAAAAAAAATATATATGTGGGTGATACCAACAAAGGAGAAAACTGTTCGAACCGGGTCTAGCACAAGGAGCTATGTCCACGATTCTGATCAAAAAGAGGGAAGATTGGGCAAGGATTCTTTTAGGGTTTTGGAGAACAAGAAATGTATTGCGAATAGGATGATTGCC
This sequence comes from Lepidium africanum, assembly GCA_900406405.1. Taxonomy (NCBI): domain Eukaryota; kingdom Viridiplantae; phylum Streptophyta; class Magnoliopsida; order Brassicales; family Brassicaceae; genus Lepidium; species Lepidium africanum. The sequence goes on along the minus strand of OVAX01001324.1, from coordinate 24,732 downwards.
GAGTAAAGAATATTGCTTAATGTCTAGTGCCCAAAAGCAGATCCTTCTTTGAAGGACTTTCTCCTCTATTTATAGATCATATCTAGAAGATTAGATAAAGGATAATATACAAATTTCTATATAAGATCGTATCTAGAAGATTCTTGCTAGATTTTCAGAAATTTTACACGTCGGAATATGAAAATTACTATTGTTTTGCTTGCTAACGTGTCATCCGACTTCCTTCAAGCTTCATCGCGCTTTCGTGAAGGAACTCTTCCGAGTAGAGACTTCGATAAACATACCGTGTTCAATACTTAGAATTTGGCCCATTGTTTTTGTGGACCGAAGTAGGATCTCAGATCAACCTCCAACAATTATCCCCCTCCGAGACTCGGAAAACTGTTGCCATGTTTCTGAGTCGGGAAGTTCTCCGCTTCTAGCTTCAGTCCACGTGTCATTCCGCTATTGGGTTATTTGAGGTAGTTTCCTTGGTTTCCGTAAGTCATCATTTCGCGCTGATTCACCTTCCGCTATTTTTCTATAAATACTGCTCCGGTTTCTTTACTTTTTACCTTCGTCCAAGATTAATGAGGTAACTTCTCTTTCTTCTTTCTCTCACTAATTTAATTTCCGAGTTGCTTTACTTTTTATAATCCATTGCCATGGAGAAGGATAGATCTGAATCTAGTTCTGAGAATTCTGATTCCGGTTCCGGTTCTTTAACTTCTAGTAGTAGTAGGAATGTATTTTTCCAATAGTCCGCTTAGCGATTTAGGTGACTGGTATGATGAACTTGATGTCGGGCCATCAATTATCAATTTGAAGTGACTTGAAAAACTCTATGTTGCGTGTCCCGAGATGGAAGATATTGATATTAAACTTCAAAACTCTAGTGCTCGACCTTGAACTCCTCCAGACGGATATGTTGCCATCTATGACTGGTGGTTCACGAAATCCAAAGTTTGGTTTCCGATCCCAAATCTCCTCCCTAGGTATTGTTTTGCTCAGACGATTGCAATGACTCAGCTTGGAGTTTTTGGAGTTGCAAACATTGTGGGGATTTTGATCCTCGTTAGGGAGGCAGGTGTTGATATTTCAACTTTGTTGTTTGAGGACATGACTAATTTTTGTGAAGTCAAGGCCTCAAAAGGGACGTTCTTTGCCAAGCAAAAACTGGCCTACGATTTTTTGACGAGCCGAATTCTAAAGTTACCGATTCGAAGAATCGGTACTCTTCATTTGTCCCGAAGATGTTTTTCATCCACAGAGACCTCTGGAATTTCGTACTTCATAGGCCAGAACACCTAGTAGATTTCTAGGAATGATGATGTTTTGCCTCTACTTATCTCCTAGATATTTTACGTGTATTTCCTTTGTTTTGCAGTTAAGCACCCGTGTGCTGCTGTTCGTCCTCGCCTCCCCAAGAACGAGGAGTTGTTAGACAAAATTTTCAGCATTCCTCGGCTCAACTGGAAGTTCTTGCCTGACGACCTTCTCAAGAAGACTACTTCTCGATATCAAAGGGGTAAGTTACTATTATTTTTTATAAACATAATTGGCATTTGTAGTCTTAAATTGATGTCTAACTGATATTCATTTTCTCAGGAGTTCTACAAGCTGACATGGGGGTTGACGACTTCACCATGCCTAATATTTTTGGTGGCCTAGACGCCATTTTTGGAGATGTTCCGACTTCCCCTGCTGAAGTCGGCACATTCCCACCTGTTGATTATGTCCCTAAAGAGGACTCGGCTGCCGCGGTGCAGCCTGCTACTGTTTCCAAGACTCTAGTTATTGACTTGGAGTCTCAAAAAGCTAAAATTCTGGCTAAGGCTGATCTTCCCGAGAATACCATTAAGGGTTCCATGGGATCCCTATCTTCTAAGAAGAAGAAGATGAAAACCCTCGTCAAGGTTCAGGATCTAGAATCCCCAGCATCCCCATCTAGTTCTTCGGATCTAAAGAAGAAGCCCAAGAAGAAGAATTCGGCAGCTGATCGTGCTGCTAAAGGTAATATTTCTCAAAAAATCTCTTTTGCTAAGCGTTTAGGCGACGAGGTGATTAGATGATCTTTGGTGATGCCAGGTCGCGCCGCTGCTCTTCGCAAAGAGCCTCTTCCTCCTCCCGAAGTTCCCTCCAACAAGAGGAGTAAAGCTTTCGTGGACTTCTGTTTCAAATATGCCTTTGAAAAGCCGGCGCCAATTAAGGATTGTGAGGTGGAAGGAGCCGACTTAATATACTTCCTTCGAGATTCTATCGAGGCTCTTCCTCCTGTCTCCGAGATGGTTAACCGGGAGGAGTACATTGCCATGGCAAAGTGGACATTCTCGGTTAGTATTTAATTTCCCCTTCTTTTTTTTGCTTTATCTTACTTGGCTTATTTCTGATTTTTTACCTTGGCTTCCTTCTCTTTTTCAGATGATTGCCCAGATGAATTGGGTTCTCTTGGGGAAAGAGAAGGCAATGGCTGCTGAGGCTGAGAATGCCCGCCGGTTAAATGAGATGTCGGAGCAGTTGAAGAAATCTCACCAAGAGGCGGCGGAGGCTAGATCTTTTTTGGTAGCAGTTTAGACTGATCTAACTCGGGTAACATTTTAGTTAGAGGCAGAGCGCTTAAAATCTCTAAAGTATGAGAAGGAGATTTCTGCTCTTAAGGATGCTTCAAGGTCTGTAACTGAGCTCCAATATGCTACTTTCCGAGCGGCAGAGAAGCACTAGGTGGCCATCTCCTCTCTTCATGACGGCATATTCTCCTTTAAAGGTAATGTTAAGTACTTTAAATCTTTTACATGTTTAAAATGTTGACTCGTTTGTTCCAGGTTCCTTTGCCAATTGCCTCAAAAGGATCTCAGACCGTTTCAATTTCCTTAATGCAAGTTTGACCAACTGCTTGGGCTATGCTCAGATACGTGGCTACGACCATCTCTTGCAGTGCTTGCTGAGTAAGAAGAATCTGGTTGATGCTGAGATTATCTCCTTCGGGGCTTCCGGTCTTGCTTCTGCTAAGGCCCTTGCCGAGGAGGAGGTTGTCAATGCTGTTCATCCGGACGACTTGGTTATGCCGACCTTCGAGTTTTGTGAGTTTCCCGACCTGGAGGATGCCGCTTTAGCTTGGAACGAGGTGCTTGTGTTTAGGTCGGATCCGAATGAGGTAGTTGTGCTTGGGACTAAGGCTTGTCCAAAGGATTCGGGGTTTCGACTGATATGGCTCAAACAAAGATATTATTTTTTTCAAAGGTTGCCGACAACAAAGACTTGGTTGAGCAGGGAAATGCTGAAGTAAAGCAGGCCGGGACTAGCACTTAGATTTTCTCTCTTTTCTTCTCTTTTTTTTTTTTTTGTTAAAAACATATTCATTCCCTTTTATGGGAAATTTGTAAAAACATTGCTTATTATATTTTGAATGTATAATATTCTGCTATTCTCCTTTGTTTTGGAAAATTTTGAATTTTGTTCAATGAGGTTTTAAGACTCAATTAATTATGATCAAGATTTTTTGGCTTTGGCAGAGCTTAGTTGACTCGTCTTATTTTTGTGCGAGTTTTATATTTTTGAGCAAAATTTTGGACTCGGCGAGAATTTGCTTCGGCTTGGTTTGTGCGAGGTTTTTGACTCGGCTAAATATGATCGAGATTTTAGGGACTCGGCAAGATTTAAACTCGGCTTTAATTGTGTGAGGTTTTTGACTTGCCTAGGGTGGAGAGAGATTTTAGGGACTCGGCGAGATTCTGACTCGGCTTAGATACGAGCGAGATTTTAGGGACTCGGCTTTAATTATGCGAGGTTCTTGACTCGGCTAAATATAAGCGAGACTTTAAGGACTCGGCGAGATTTAGACTCGGCTTAAATGGTGATATCTCGGCTTTGCCAAAGATTTTATAGAACAGGTTAACGAGTCTATTAACTCGGCGAGATTTTAAGACTTGGCTATATTGAGCAGGATTTTACGACATGGTGAGGTTTTAGGACTCGACTTTCAAATAATTTAGCGAGAATTTGATCTCCTTTTTCGGGAGTTAGGGTGTAACCTTTTTTTTTTTTTTTGAACCCCAAGTGGAGGCTTAAAAATTTTATTTAGTTATAGCTACACCCGAAGGCTACCTACGTACCCCGTAGGGATCAAGCAAATACGTAGTTCTGATTATATAATTAATTAGATGACGATGAGTCAAGTAACCAATTTAGATTGCCCAGTCGGCGTATCTTCAATAGTAGTATCGTTTCAAGTTGATGGAATTCCAACTTCGCAGAACCATCTCTCCTTCCATGGTTGTGAAGTACTTTGCAGCCTATTGTTAATAGTTCTGTACTCAGGGAAGTGCCTCATTGTGTTTTTCCTCCAAGTCGTCAATGTTGGTTTCCATTGCTTCATTGTTTGAATTTTCGTCTTCAGGAAAACATTCTCGACGCATAGTTGGCACTACTACTTCTGCTGGGGCCATTGCCTCCATTCCGTGAGAAAGAGAGAAAGGAGTTCTTCCGGTTGAGCATCTTGATGTTGTCCAATGCGACCACAATACGCCATCCAACTTGGAAGCCCAATTTCCTTTCTTTTCCGAAAGCCTTTTCTTTATTCCATCTATGATCTGCTTGTTTGTTGCCTCGACTTGCCCGTTTCCTTGTGGGTTTCGTGGAGTGGATTTGCTCACTCGAATGTTCCATCTAGCACAAAAGTTAGTGAACTTCACCGAGATTAATTGAGATCAATTGTCTGTTACAATTAGGCCTGGGCATTTTACCCGAACCCGAAGACTCGAACCGAACCCGACCCAAAATATAAGACCCAAACCCGAACCAGACCAAACATAAATACCCTAATGGGTCCTAGCTTCTTAGACCCGAAAACCCGGATCTGAACCCCAAACAAACCAAGAATTGAATGGGTACCCGAAAACCCAAAATATAATTATTTGTTTTATAAATATTATTTATATTTACAGTTTTAATCATTTAAATAATTAAATTTAGAATTATAAACCTTAATATAGTACTTTAAGATCAACTTAACCAAAAATATTTAAAATGTTTTGTTAAATTTTGTTTTTAAGCATTTTGTATTAAATACTTATTAATTTTAAATTTTTTAAAATGAATTATATAGAAATATCCAGATCCGAACCAAACCCAAAAATTTTTTGGGTTTTTATATACATTCCCGAACCGCTCCGAACCCGGAGATACCCGAACCAAACCAAACCCACAAATAAAAAAATACCCGAACGGGTCCTAAATCTCTAGACCCGAATACCCGAACTCGAATAGACCCAAACCAAACCCGACCCGAAACCCGAAATGCCCAGGTCTAGTTACAATCTCGTAAGGTAGCCCATGTCGGTAAATTATGTTCTTTCACACGAACTTGACTACGTCTCTGTCTTTGATGTGCGAATAGACCTCTGCTTCGACTCATTTTGAGAAGTAATCTATCATGACAAGCATAAAATGCTTATGACGGCAACGGCCCAACTATGTTCATCGCCCATCGTATAAATGGATACGGCATAGCTGCTGAAGTTAGCTCTTCAGTTGGGGGGTAGATTATATGCATTTGTCGTTGACATTTGTCGCATTTGGCTGCATATTGCGCACAATCCTTCACCATTTTTGGCCAAAAATACCCGAGAGTTCGGATCTTGTGCACGAGTGATCTTCCACTGTTGTGATTTCCACCAGCTCCATCATGTGTCTTTCTAATGATCTCATCAACATTGACGCAAGTGAATAGGATTTCGTTTGTACTTCACCAATACAACTTTCCATCGGCTTGGGCATAGAAAGCGCATTTGGCTTTGAGTCGGCAAGCTGCTCATATGTCCTCTGGCGTTTCTCCATCCATAATGTAAGCAGGAATCTCGTCTTGCCAATCGATCTTCTGTTCACTCGATTGTTCAATATCGGGTGTGATGTCGGAATCATCCCAGTTTTAGTTATTGCCGAGATAAGTTCAACATCTCCTTTTGGTAAGACTATACTTGGTTAGTCTATTCTTTCGACTGATATTATCCTCCTTTGAATGGGATTTGTTGTAGATGTGAGAGCTGCTAAAGCGTCAGCTGAAGTGTTCTCAGATCGAGAAATTTTGTTTACTTTGAATTTCAGATCCTTCATCAAATCCTTGACAACTTTGAGGTATGCTTCCATCCGGTCATTCTTGGTATCATATCCTCCATTCACTTGGTTGACTACCAGTTGAGAATCACAATAACATTCTACTTGAGTTGCCCCGATCTCTTTGGCTAACCTAAACCCTGCAATCTACACCTCATATTCTGCTTCGTTGTTGGATGTTGGACATGCAAGTCGGAATGATTATTCCAAGATTTATCCCGTTGGACTTTCAAGTCGGATTCCGATTCCCGAGCCGTGTTGTGACGATGATCCGTCAACGTAAATCTTCCAAGTCTGAAGAACTTTGTCTGATTCTAAGGGTTCCAAGTCGGAGGCCAGCTCAATTAGAAAGTCGGCCAGTACTTGAGACTTTGCACTCATTCTTCCTTTAAACTCGATGTCATATTCAATTAATTCGATGGCCCATTTAGTCAGTTTTCCGGACTGACTCAGGTTATGTAGAATCGTTCGTAATGGGTGATTAGTTAACACAATGACAGTGTAAGATTGGAAGTAAGGTCGTAACTTCCTTTTCGTGATTACCACTACTAACGCGAGTTTCTCAGTAGTCGGGTATCTGGTTTCGGCTCCATCCAAAGATTTGCTTGTGTAGAAAATTGGATGCTTAGTTCCTTTGTCGTCTCGAACTAGTACGCTGCTCACTGTTGATGTTGATACCACAATGTATAAGTATAGGGGTTCTCCATCTTTAGGTTTCGCAAGAATTGGTGGAGTTGAAAGATACTCGTTTAACTTAAAAAAGGCATTCTCGCACTTCTCGTCCTACTTGAACTCTTTATTTCCCTACAATAAATTGTAAAATGGGAGACACTTATCCGTTGAGCGTGAGATGAACCGATTTAGAGTGGCTACTTGGCCAGTCAGCCTCTGAACTTCTCCTTTGTTCTTTGGAGAAGGTAGCTCTTGGATTGCTTTAATCTGTTTTGGGTTCGCTTCAATTCCCCTTTGAGTGACTATGTATCCAAGAAATTCTCCCGAGGTTACTCCGAAGGTGCACTTTGCCAGATTGAGCTTCATCTGATATTCGTTTAATGTTTGAAAGCATCGTGCTAGATGTTTGACGTGATCTTCTGCTTTAAGAGACTTGACTGGCATATCGTCAATGTAAACTTCCATTTTTGTCCGAGTTGATCGGCAAACATCTTATTTACTAGTCTCTAGTAAGTCGCTCCAGTATTCTTCAAATTGACGGCATTACTTTATAGCAATAAGTTCCTCGTTCTGTGATAAACGAAGTTTTCTCCATGTCGTCCGGGTGCATCCGAATTTGATTATACCCCGAGAAGGCGTCCATAAATGAAAGGAGTTCGTTTCCGGCAGTTGTCTTGACAATTCTGTTAATTTTTGGTAGTGGTAAACTATCCTTTAGACAAGCCTTGTTGAGGTCGGTGAAGTCCACACGTACTCGCCACTTTCCTTTTTTTTTGGGCACGACAACCGGGTTAGCTAACCATTGCGGCTATTGGACTTCGATGATTGATCCGACTTCGGTTAGCTTTTTGACATCATCAATTACTGCTTTTGTTCTTTCTAACCCTATCTTTCTTCGTTTTTGCTTGATGGGCTTATAAGTCGGATCGACGTTCAATATGTGGCTTGTGATCTTTGGGTTTATTCCACGCATATCTTTAGCTACGTTGCTACGTTTTGTTCTAGAATTTGGATCAACTTGTCTCGAATTGACTTGCTCAGGTTGACCACAATGCTGACGCATGTGGATGGGTCTGTTAGGTCAATGTTGACAAGTTCGACGCTAGATTGGTCTGACTTTTCTAGAAAGGGAGGTTTCGTCAATACTTTGCTTTTCACAGTCGCTGTGAACATGCAGGATTTTTTCCGTAACTTCAATTTGGTGATAAAACATGTCTGAGACATTTTTTTATCTCCTCGAAGCATGTAAACTCCTTCGCTTGTCGGGATCTTCATTGTATGAATCCAAGGTGTCCCAAGTATCATATTGTAGATTGGCGGTTTATCCACTACCAAGAACTTGATCCATCTAGTAATTCCGACAACTCGGACTGCTAACTTGATAGTTCTGATTGCATTTATCATGCATCCGTCGAATGTTGTCAACGTTCTTTCCACTGGTTTAAGTTATGCGTCTGGTAAAGCCATTTTATCCAACGTCTCCTTAAAGATTAGATCTACCGAGTTGCATGTATCGATGAGAATCCGAGATACGTCACAATCGGCTACTCGTAGTTTGATGACTAGCGGGTCGTTATATGGGAAGCTTACTCCTTCAACATCTATGGCGGTGAATGTAACTTCCGAATCGACCGGTCATAAGCTTGACTGCTGCTACAACCTTCCGTTCATACCTCTTGATTGACCTTGTGGTGTCATCGCAAAATTGTAATCCTCCCATAATTACATAGACCTCCACTCTTGGGGATCCTGATTCTTTGGTCTTCCCATCTTTTTTTACCGTTTTGGTTTTTCTTTGGCACTGTTGTCTTGGTTCTTCTTCTGAAAGATTCAACTCTCCTTTGATAAATATCTCGGCACGTAGTTCTTGTAAATGTTTGCACTTCGAAGTGGAATGACCAGTCTATTGTGAAAGGAACAATATTCACTTCGGTTGTAAGTGTTGTTAAACAGCTTCTTACGAGCTGAGCTGTCAGTTACGCCGACTTGAAAAGTTGTTGCTGAGATCATTTTTCCTCGGTAACTATGTTGTCTCGGCTCATGGTATTCTTCTTTCGACTCCTTAGCTCCTGAGTCTCGATGAATTTTTTGTGTTCTGGCAAGGATTTGCTTCTCCTTTACGTAGTTTTCATGCCTCGCTGCTCTCTGTAAAGGGCATCCGAGATCGTACTGGGCCTATTTACGAAGAGGTCTCTTCGTAGGGCCTCATCCGTAACCATTCTGGTTTTAAGGCATCAATGGCCATGTCGTCGCTGACTTTGGATTTAGTCAAGATTTTCTTAAATCGTCCAAGATACGACTTTAGAGACTCATCGAATCCTTGCTTTAAGAACCGTATCTCCGTTGTAGAATTATCTTGGTTAACGAATAGAGTGTATTGCTTAATGAAAACTCGACAAGTTGATTGAAGCTCTCGATCGATCCAGACGGTAACTTGGTGAACCATACTAGGGCATCGCCAGTTAGATTCTCGGCAAAGAGTTGGCAGTAAGCTGCATCCTCCTGGTCGGGGTTATAGGTTGTCCCATTCATTATGATGTTGAAAGCACTCATGAATTCGATCGGATCAGTAGTCCCATCATACGTAGGGCACCTTATTCTTGGTCCCCGATTTACTGACTCTTTTTAGCTTTGGCACGAAGGGTGAGTTTCGAGCTTGAGCTAAAATTCGCCTAATCTTTGAGACCTCATGTCCTCCATCATCCTGTATACGATTGTTGCATCCATTGTAGTCGGTGTTTGCTGTCCTGACGCATTTGGCGTTGTAGTCTGCCCTGATCTGGTCATGTTGGTTGGTTGTGGACTCAGAATTGCTCCAAACATGTTTCTTTGGACATTAGCCAATACTTCTCCATCTGGTTTGTTGTTTTGTGTAAATGGGAGGCTATTTTCGTTTAGACGAGACTCAATTCTGTCAAGTCTTTCCGAGTTTCTTCGATCGGAAGCTTCGAATTATGCTATCATGTTGCTCACCAAATTTCTGATTGAAAGTAGTCCTTGAAGCGGACCGGGGACGGCGGCAACTTCCTGAGAGTTTTCTCGGTGCTGCTCTTGAGTTTGAATAGAGTTCAAGGACGATCCGAGACTCGGATCAGTGTTTTCTTGGAGGTTAAGGTTCCTTTTTTCGGGTGAGCTGATGGTTACTTCGTCTTCCACCATCCTTTGTTTCACGTGTACTCTTTGTTCCTGTGTAAAGAATTCATTTGATGTCTTCCCTACAGACGGCGCCAACTGTTCGAACTGGGTCTAGCACAAAGAGCTAAGTCCACGATTCTGATCAAAAAGAGGGAAGATTGGGCAAGGATTCTTTTAGAGTTTTGGAGAACAAGAAGTGTATTGCGAATAGGATGATTGCCGAGTACAGAATATTGCTTAATGTCTAGTGCCCAAAAGCGGATACCTTCTCCTCTATTTATAGAGCATAGAGGCGGTTACAAAGTAGATTAGATAAAGGAAAATATATAAATTTCTAGATAAGATCGTATCTAGAAGATTCTTGCTAGATTTTCGGAAAATTTCCATGTCGGAATAGGAAAATTTCCATTTCTTTGCTTGCTGACATGTCATCCGACTTCCTTCAAGTTTCATCGTGCTTCCGAGAAAAAACTCTTCCGAGTTGAGACTTCAATAAACATGCCGAGTTCAATACTTAGAATTTGGCTCATTGTTTCCGTGAACCGAACTAGGATCTCGGATCTATCTCCAACAAAAACTATTTTTTGTTATATTATGATAAATTTGTGACATCTACCGTAACATATGTTTGTTTGTGATAAAATAATGTTGTATATAATCTTATATTTGAATTGTTGAACATAACATCTTATAACTAATTAGATGACTATGCGTGTATTGCAAATGATCAAAATATATTTTTATAATCATATAAATAAAAAAGTTTGATTGTGAACTAATAATAATATCTGTGTAAATTTTGTTTAGGTTGAGATCTAGAACTATTTCTTTTTGTTGCAAATTTCTTCATATTATTGTATTATTTATTTTTACTTGAGATTAGAAACCAAATTTGTGGATATTGTTTGTTTGAATTATTATTGTTTAATGTGTAATGTGTAATTTGAGCACAAGTAACAATGACTGTCCGATTTTAACTAAAACAACAAATAAATTGGAACAGAGAGAATACCAAAATGTTCAATATAATGACAAAATCATTAAGATAAAAGTACCTAACAAGACTTAAATTGAATGAAGAATAACTTTGATTAGTTTTAGTTAAGCTTGCATAATTGTATTATTTAATAAGAAATATATTGAAAAAACAAAATCATTCATTAGACCATGCACTCTACAATATCAATATAAATTAAACGTGTGTAGAAGGGTACACACAATTATTATAACTTGGATTAGTACCAACAATTTGACCGGAATTATTGAAAAAGCAAGCCTTCTTAAGTTGCCCTTGACTCTGGAAAAAAACATCCATCACGTATGATGCATGGTTATAAAGAGTATTTGGATCAAAGCAAACTCCACCAGGTTGGATTGGTGACAATCAACTTTTCCCATACTGCATCCCCAATTAATATTAGCTTGAAGTTGTGCATCAGTCGTACCTTGGATTGCCACACACCATTGGTTTGTGTCGAGAGGTCTCAAGGTAGAATTGGAGACATGAAAGAGGTTGATTAAAGTGAGAGATAGATAAAAAAACTAGTGTTAATGGGAAAGACATTGTGGTTAGTGCTTGTAATTGCGAATATTAAATTAAAATAATATGACAATATATATAATATGATAAATTAATCTATGAATTTAGTTTATTTCCATAACATTTTTTATTTTAAATTATAAATCTTAACAAAGTTTTGGTAAGCTAGTAATGTGTATTTAAGATTGTTGACTACTATAAATAAATAAATATTATGAATATTAATAATTTATTCAAAACCATTACATTAATAGTTTATAAACTATTACCTATATCTTATAAATTACTGAAGTAAATTATTATGAGCTGGTAAGCTAGTAATTTGTTATTATAAATAAGAAGACTGGACAAATAAATTGGGGTTTTAAGACTCAAGAACTTCTCAACTTTCTCCTCTAAAGAAAAAAATATATGTGGGCTTTGTAGACCCATTGACAAGAGATAAAGGATATTAAGACTTTACTTGATAAGTTCGATGTTTATACGTAAAATAATATATTTCATGAAATATTAGAACATCTTCATTGGTGGGAACATAAAAACCGGACTCGAAAAATCAAATCTGGATCCGACCCAAAAAAGAAGACCTGAATTTGAATCCGAAATGCCTAAATACTCGAACGGGTACAAAAATTTAGGATCCGAAGAATTGAACCCGAATCCGGATCCGAATCGAGAATTGAACGGATACCCGAAGACCCGATATTATAGTTTTTTTAAGATATTTTTAGAGTATTCTATGAGTATTTTTTGGTAATTTTAGATATTTTCACATATTTTTGAATATTTAGGTATTCAAAATATTTTTTCGCAATTTTTAGGTATTATGATTTTTTAGGTATTTGTTTTGGTATTTTTAGCATTTTTTGGGGATATTTCTTGGTTATTTGGGTATTCGGATAAGTTTTAGGTTTTTTAATTTTGGACTCGAACCGACCCGAACCAGAATGGAACCGACCCGAAACCGAACCGAAAAAGTAACGGGTCCTATATGGATATAAATATTCTGGATCCGAAAGAACCGGATCCGAAAGGATCCGACCTGAACCCGACCCGAAGATCCGAACGCCCAGGGCTAGGATACCCTATAGATATCACACTATTTTAGTATTAATATTTTTCATAATTTTTATTTTGAGAGACTCACAGCAGTATCTATATATTTTTGCTTTTATTAAAGTGATACTCACGTAAGTCTCACACCAATATAATATTATTATTCTTATAATAATATATTTTTAAAATCTAAAATTAAACTTTATTAAACTTTTTTAAAATTAGAAATCATTGAAAAATAATTTAAAATAAAATATATTATATAAAACATTATAAATAATTTAGATAAATAATATTATTACACCACAACAAATATTTTAAACATTACATAACTTATAATTTATAACACATAAAACTTAAAACATAGATAAAATTAATAACCATAAAAATTAAAATATTATATAAGATAGATAATATGATGTCAATATATAGATAATATTTAAATAGTCTTCATTTACATTTCAAAAACAATATTTACTATTATTTTCAGTCAAATAATAATATTTTATTTTATTTTTTGTATACTAACTAAAATTCGTAATAAAATTTAATAATTATTTTTTTGAAACAACTACAAATAATGGAACTTGATAGATAACTAATTTTATTTTTTAATTTCCTAATAATGTAAGCTTCAAAATTATAACATGTAAACTATTTATTTACAATAATAAATTATAATTATTTCACAGAACTTCAATAAACCCAACAATAACATATATTCACTTTTGGAGTTTTCACCAAAAATCCATAATCTCTCAAATGAAAGTCTCACTTAAGATTATCATAACAAATTTAATATTTTTGTATTACTTTATATTATTTTATTAGTGTGATATTAAATGTGATACTCCTACTAGATATGCTCTTATATCCCACATGTATCTTAAAATCCTTCCAAAATTATTAAAATTCATTTTTGACACTGAAATATGATGTTGTTATCTTTGTAAAAAAACTTATTTTCAAAGAGTACAAATACTCTTTTATAATATGGAGTTGGTATACTTTATATACCTAATTAATTTTATTTTGTCAAACTAAAACTAACTAATTAAAACGATTTTTTAATTAAACTAATTTTATTTATAATATGGAGTTGGTATACTTTATATACCTGATGGCATAAATGCCAATTTTTTGTATATTTTAAAGAAATTATAAGAAAGTCATTTTCAGTATCATTTTACAAAAATGTCCCTTGAATCTTTTTTTTGAAAAAAGACTTTTACTAATAAAAATGTTGAAAATACCTTAAAAAAATTTTGTGAAACTTTTTTTAAAAAAAATGTTTTTACAACAATTTTTTTCCCACAAGAAAGAAATATTTTTATAAGTTATCTTATAAAACATTATAAATAATATATTTATAAGTTATTTTATAAAACCTTACAAAAATTTATAATATACCTTAGAAAATTATATAAAACTAAAAGAATAATAACAAATTAAATCAAATAGTAAACATTATAAGGTTTAATACGAAAACTATCTTTAATTTAAAGAAAACTACGTTTAACTTTCCCTTGGGTTCCTTTAATTTTATACAATAACTTATAAATTAATTGTTTATAAGGTTTTATAGGATAACTTATAAATTTACTATTTATAAGGTTTTGCATGATAACTTATAAATATACAATTTATAAAAATTTGTGGAATAAAGCTTTATAAATTTATAATCTCTTTTATAAAGCCTTATAAATTTTATAAAGTCTTATAAATTTTATAAGATCTCTTATAAAGTCTTATAAATTTTATAAGCTTTCTTATAAAAATTTTATAAACTCTCTTATAAAGCCTTATAAAAAAATTTGGAAAAATTTTGAGATAAAAAAAATTCGGCGGGAAACAAAATTTCATAAAAGGAAAAAAATTGTGGGAAAAAAAAAATTTTGCGAGAAAAAAGTTTTAAAAATACAAAAAATATAAAAAATAATAATCTAAAAGTATTTTGGTTATTTTCCATAGTAAAAGACATTTTTAAAAAATATTTAAAAAATGGGAATAATAATAGAAAATATCCTCATTTGAAATGGATTTTTACAATTCCCCCTATATTTTATACTCGCGGCTCACATGAAGTATGTTACTATGATTTTATATATATTCAACCATGTGGTAGATTGACAATAAAATAATTTTAAATTCACCATGTGGCAAAGATTGGTGTTATAATATTTATCATTCGGCAAGATTAACATCAACTTTAATCAGTGCAGGAAGCATTTTGTTATTTAATTCAGTGATTCTTGACGTATGAATTTTTTATTTTATTTTTTCAACTTCCGATTTTCCTACCAAGAGACCAAAGTGTTGTTAGTCTTGCTTTGAGCTAATAAAATACTCTTTATTAAATCTATGCGTGGAAATACTGTCTAATTTATAAGTAAGTCACAATGATTTAACAATCTATATAACCAAAAACTGATTTGATGTTATAACCAATGAGATTCAAAAGAATCTCCCATCAATTTTCCTTTTTGAAAACAAAACTGCATTACCAAACATTAGTTACATATTTATGATTTTCATAGATGATTTTCTCCAACCTATTTTCTTTTCTTTCTTTTTTTTCCTATTCCGAGAGAGTATTGTCTCTTCTCATTTTATTCTATGCTTTTTTTTTAACACTGAATTAATCTCGCCAATATATCAAACAAATAGTCTACAAAGTTGTCTTAATCAATTAGAATGATACATATATCCATCTATCTATATATTTAACTAATTTTGTCGAAGTTAATCCATAACTGTACTTTACATTATCTCTGTTTTCAAAATCTAAGAAACATTAAACAAAATTATCCTTTTAATTATTTGGACTACGGACGGTCGCGAATTTCTAACACTTGTATTGTAGCCTTGTAGGTTAGGAGGCATTTGCTTTAATAAAGTAAAACAACTCTAGAACCATATGATACGTTGAAAATGTTAAATTTAAGGTATTTTAACCTGCAAATAAACGTGAGATTTTTATCAAAAATATATAGATAAAAAGTTAAACGAGTAAAGCAACAATGTTTTCATAATCATTCAATCAACATCAACATAAATAGTAAATTGTAAAAGGTGAAGAGGAATCCAAGAATATTGAAACCAAAAAGAAGAGAAAATAATTGTCCATAACTCCATATCCTTCTCCACTATAAATTCACGTTTCTTCTTGCTCTCTCTAATTCAAAACCCAAACTCGAGCTTCTAAGTCTTTGGTCATATATAGCTACATATAGAAGATGGAGAATCCAGTTCCTAGTGTGAATGATCTATCTCAGATCCTTCCTCGGGTCCTTGTCGTCTCTAGACGCACTCTTCGAAAGAACAAATTCGTCGATTTCGTTGGTAAAAAATCCTTTTAATGATTTCTTGAAATATTCCACTTTCTTTCCTTTGAGTTTCCCTCTTACTTCATGTTGGATTTTGTCTTCTTTTGTTTAGGTGAGTACCATCTTGATCTTATAGTTGAGTACGGTGCTGTGCCGGTTATTGTACCCCGAGTGGCTGGTGTTCATAAGTTGTTGGAAAGCTTCAAGCCCGTCCATGGAGTTCTCCTTTGTGAAGGAGAAGACATTGACCCTTCTCTTTACGAGTCCGAAATATCATCACTTTCACCTGAAGAACTCGACGAGATTCGAAAAACACACGCAAGTGATACAGCTATCGACAAGGAAAAAGACTCTATTGAGTTTGCCCTCGCAAAGCTATGCCTTGAACAGAACATTCCTTACTTAGGAATATGCAGAGGATCACAGGTATAGTCCATACAGAGTCACAATGGTTACGACTTTAGTCTTTGGTTTTTATCCTAATTGATTCACGGTTCTAATATAACTTGCAGGTTTTGAATGTTGCTTGTGGTGGGAGTTTGTATCAAGATTTGGAGAAAGAGGTCACCAGTAAGGTCACAGAGGAACGTAGAAGGAATCACATAGATTATGATGACTATGATGGTTATAGACATGAAGTGGAGATAGTAAAGAATAGTCCTTTGCATAGTTGGTTCAAAGATTCCTTAGATGGAGAAAAGATGGAGATTTTGGTCAACAGTTATCACCATCAAGGGGTTAAAAGATTGGCAAAAAGATTTGTACCAATGGCTTTTGCTCCTGATGGATTGATCGAAGGGTTTTATGATCCTGAAATGTATAATCCTGAAGAAGGAAAGTTCTTAATGGGTTTACAATTCCATCCAGAGAGGATGAGAAAGAATGGTATCGACGAATTCGATTATTCTGGTTGTCCTGTTGCTTATCAGGTTTGTGATTGAGTTTATATCTTGATAGTGATCATCAAACCTTGGAACTACAATGACTGATCATTGTGTTCTGATCATGTGGTTTTGACAGGAATTTGCAAAAGCAGTGGTTGCATGTCAAAAGAAGCTCAATAGCTCTTTGTCTGTTCCTAAGAAATTGGAACTCAATTCGGAAATGGAGAAGAAGAGAAAGGTACTTGTTAGGAGCTTCTCGCTTGCAAGATCTATGTACACCAGATCCTATTCATTGAAGGACCAATCAGAACTCGAAGTTGGAGCTGATTTTCTTGAGGTACATAAGACCAAACCGTTTTGTGTTAAAGAACATTATCTTGATCAATATTATTGCAAGGGACAAAAAGTTTGTGACTCATATTTTGGCATTTCGTATATATAAGAGTTAATAATAATTTCATTGTCCGCAAGTGGTGATATTTAAAGGCAGAACGTTAACTAGTTCAACTCCGAATTTTTAATTGGAATTTAGAAAGAAAGAAAAAACTCAATTGGGTCAACTTCAGATTTGAAAAAAAAGATAAAAGAAATTATGAGTATATAACTCTTTTGTGTGGATAAATGTTTTTGGTCAAGTGGGGAATCACGTAGTCCCATGTCATAATATAATTAAACATGAACGAATGTGTATTTATTCAGTTTGGACGAATTGGGTTAGGTATTGTCGGGTCTTTTCTTATTAAATATAGCAATTGTAGATTATACATGACCTCCAAAGTGAATGGAAATGTGACTTGATATAAGTATATGACTTAACACAAGTTTGTTTTTTCTCTAATGTGGGTTTAGTCAAATACGGCTCTTAGTTTGGAACAAGAGATGAGGCTGAAAGAGATGGGAGCGACGATGAAGAAAGGAGAATCATTTACGCAAAAGTTGAAGCTTGATGAAGAGAGGCAGAGGAAGGCAATGAACATAATGAAGAAGATGAACGTTGAGCGACTCTCTGAGCTCATTGATTTCTATTGCTTGATGGGGAAGATCTCTAGTCAGGTATTGGAGAGAAAGCTTCATGCTTCAGTCAATGACCTCAATCTTGTTTCTCAATGATCCACCAAATCAAGTAAATATGATAATAATGGTTTTACAATATTCATGGTGTTTAAGGCTACTTTGTGTTTTATAGTGGTATTGTATGATTTATGTCTATGAGGTTAGGACTTACCATGAAAGATTGGTATTGTCTCAATTAATTGCTTGTTTGTATTTGCCATTATGTTTATGTTTATATATTTATGTTGTGTACAATTTCTTTAAATGAACTTCTAAGCTTTGGTATTCTTTTGTCAAAAATAATAGCTAACTCTAACTTAAAATGCCAATTTAAAACAATTTTTATTTATTTATTGTAAGTTCCTTTTCACATCAAAATGCAAAAAGAAATGTAAAATTAGATATGAAACAAAGGAAGCTAAGTGCAATAGTGGGGACCAAAGAAAGATGGTGATTGTTGTGATAAGGTGGAATGAGAAACGCAGGACAGGCTTAACTAGGAGGCTCAGCAGTGTAAGCTCCCGTCCATACACAAAAACAGTTCTTTTTTTTTTGTTTTAACTTTAGCAACTAAAAGTCTTAAATAACAAACATCTTCCACTGTTGGACCACAAACAGATCGTGAAACACGAGCTCGAGTGTAACTCGCTTATTTCAGAATCTTTGGATTTTTTTCAAGATTCCTCTCTATCGTAGCTTTATGGTAGCTTTATGTTTTATTTTAATTTAAGTATGTAAAATTGCACTCTTTGACAAAGCGACCACTATTATATATGTCTTTTGTATTTTCGAAGGTTAACTAACATAAGAAAATATGTGGAAAAATTTGTCAGAATTTTTTCAATTTGGTGATAAATGATTCAACTACTGATTTTAGGTATTATTTTAGGGTTGTTAATATCCAAACTATTTAGCACGTTTACTGGTTATTTGCTTCAATGCTTGTTAGTTCTGTTGGGCGATATGACAAAAATGTATATTAGGTTAATAGCACTTGTATGTATGTGTATATAAGATTGTAGCCATCATATGAATAACAAGAGAAACCATATTACAAATATTTAAATTTTTTGACCTCTGACCTCTTAGATTTCCTGTTCAGATCATTCTCTGTTTTGAATTCTGCTTTCTTCTTTCTTTCTTTCATTTGACCCTTTGTAAATTTGATTATTCTATCAAGTTACACTCATTATCATAGTTGGAACTCAAACAATGGTTCCTACACCTTCTTCTCTTAATCCATGGACAGATCCACTTCTTTTAGATTATGGTTCTGTTATACATTAACTATTAAAAAAAAGGGAATTATGTTCATTATATACTTTTTCAGTTTAAAATTGTCCATAATAAACCCATCTTTTAAATTTTTGTGAAATATATTTTTTTGAGTTTTTAATTATGGAAAATATACCTATTTGAGTATGAAATTATGTCCACGGTAGACTATTTTATTGTTTTTTGTCCTTTATATACATAATTCACTAATATGTCCAAATGATATATATGTCTATCATAAACAATATTACTGCCCACGAGAGACACAACTATAAATTATGTCTCAAACTTCAAAATATACAAAAACAAAAAAGGTATATTTTACACAAGGTTTTAAAAAGGTATATTGTAGAGAATTTTCTCTAAAAAATCCCCCATGAATCTTTTCTTCTTATTGTTTTAGTTATTTAATTTCAAATCTTTTGTTTTCTTTTCTTCTCATTTTTTATTTTATTTTTTAACTAGATGGTGTCTCGTGCTATGCACGGGTTTGATTTTATATGCAAGTTTATTAATCATATATACATATGATATATATACTAAAAATTAATCTATATTTATGGTGATGATCAGTGTTGTACACGAAATATATTTTTTGATCTCTGTTGATTGAGGTTTTGATGCATTACAATTTTTGTATATAAACCTTTTTAACTCGTGTCATTTAAGTTCTTAAACACATATTCAATATGTTTTAGACTTATATTTAATTAAACTTCTTGACCCGTATTCATTTAAGATTTTAACCCCATATTCATTTAGACTTTTAGTTCCATGTTCATTTAGATTTGTAGACATGTAATTATTTAGGTAGACATGAGCAGTTGTTCATTTAGTAATATAAATTTGTATTCAAAAATTATTCTAATTTTTAATCTTTAATATAATTTTTAAAGTTTAATATATTTTAAATATATACCTTTGAAATTTAATGTTAACAACATTTAATTTTTAATGTTTTTTTATTTCATCTCATTAACATTTTTTATTTATTAAATCGGAAATTACAGAGTTTTATCATTATTGCATCTTATCTATATAATATATCTATTTGTATTAGCACTTAAAATATATATAAATACATATTATATTATTATGTGAGGAGATAAAAGTAAGGAATTCGTATATAAATTAACATTTCTTATTTTATGTGTATTATAAATTATTTTTTATTAAATTAAATACAAAAAATTGTCCTATAATTTATTGGAGGAATTTCAAAAATGTCATTTTTGACATGCCATTTTCAAAATCTACCATTTTTTTGTAAATTGGGAGAGATAAATATGCATGAAGGGACACTTTTAAAAAGAGGTATGTCAAAAAGGTCATTTCTTAAAATTTCTTTAATTTTTAAAATTTAAATGAAATCGATTCGAAAAAGATGAAATAAAAATTATATCATTTTCAAACACAAAATCTACTGTATAAAAATTAAAATTATACACATATCTTATATAAATTACCCGAATATAGGTTTTTATGCTAAAACAATAGTTTTACTCTTGAAAGTTGTACGATATTACTTTGCATTAATCTTGTGTTATTTAATTTTTATATTATATAAGAACAGATAAATCCATGTATGAATCTATTAACATTATGGTTTTATTATATACAGAGATTTGAAAATTTTCTAATCATTATAAAATTATTCAAATAAATAAATTATTAGTAACATACATCAAACCAACGAAAATCAAATCTTAATTTATCAGAGATACCTTTTTAAACCAACAAAAATCACATGTTAATTGGTTAAAGTTTCCTTTTTTAACAAACGAAATTCAAATCTTAATTGGTTAGAGACTCCTTTATAAACCAACAAAAATCAAATCTTAATTGGTTCAAGTTTCCTTTTTAATTGTATGTTTTTATTGAAATCAAAATAAAACAAATTAATTATTTTTTTTAATAATCTTATCTGAACAAAAAAACAAACCTTTTTAATTAAAAAAAAATCGACCAATCAAAACAAATCAAGGAATTTAAAATCTCTATTAGATTATTACAAAGATACGGAAAATCGTATTGCTATAGTTTTATTATAATAGATGTTGGAGGTGGATCTGAGATCCTACTTTGGTCCACGAGAAACAATGGACAAAATGCCAAGTATTGAACTCGGCAAAAATATCAAAGTCTCAACTCGGATATTCTTATCAACTCGGAAGCATGATGAGCTTGAAGGAAGTCGGACGACACGTCAGCAAGCAAAAAAATGGAAATTTTCCTATTCCGACATGGAAAATTTATGGCGCTAAAGGAAAATGTCTTAAAATCTAGCAAGAATCTTCTAGATGCGATCTTATCTAGAAATTTGTATATTTTCCTTTATTCAGTTTACTTTGTAACCGCCTCTATGATTTATAAATAGAGCGGATCCTTCAAAAAGGGGATCGACTTTTTGACACACACACTAAGCTAATAAACTGTATTCGGCAATCATCAATTCTTCTCTGCAATACACTTCTTTTCTTGAAGCTCTCAAGAATCCTTGGACAATCTTCCCTCTCTTTTATCAGAATTTCGAATTTAGTCATTTGTGCTAGACCCGATTTGAACAATAGAGATTTGGTTAATCATTGAATTAATGTTCTTATCATAATTTAACAAACGTAATCTGTTTAATTAAGGATCTTATCATAATCTTAACAAAATTATTTTTTTTAAACAATTTAGAAAGAATGTAGTCAAATTATGGTTCAAAAATACAACTAATAAAATTATGGTTCAAATTCGAATATGATAAATCATGGTTCAAATCAAATATGATCAATCAAATCAATAAAATTTATTGTTACAAAAAGAAAAAAATATAATCGAATCATGTGACAATTTATCTAAACAAATTTTATTCAAAAAAATTAATTATCTAATACTAATCGATCAATCAAGGATTCTAAATCTCTGTTATATTATTATGAATTATACGGATAATTCAACGCTACGGTTTCATTATAATAGAGATTTCTAGGACGTGTTTTTTTCTTTTAGTATTAGATTTCTAGTTTTCTATTAAAAAAAGGGAAGAAGGAAAATGCGACGTTTCTTAACAAGTTCTTGCATGTTTGGTTTAATTTTTTTGATTGTCTGTATCATTGTAATTTTGTTATTACTAGTTTGAATTTGTTTTTTTGTCAACATTAGATTAACAAGGCTCAATCCATAGCTTAAAACCCACCCCTAAAATCCTTTTTTAAGCTAGCATAATGCAGTAAATAGGAATCAAACATTGATATCAAGTCATTAGCTGAATCATCCAAACCATCAGACTGAGAGTAACTCGGCAACAATACTGAATTGCTTAACTCGATAAGTACCATGACTTTTTTCGTGAATTCTAAATCTTATGTATCGATACCTTGAGGAGCATCGGCTTTGTAGTGCAATTGATAAAATCTTAATACTGTGAGCTATCAGTCAACGGACCCATTGCATTATGTCTCAGAAACCATCTTTTACTTTGTTACAAACTAAAACAAAACGCACATACGTAAAGTCGTAAAGAGCCGAAAATGTATAGCACGCTCAGTTGCTCACGTGTCGGGGAAATTTTTAAGAATATTACAATTCTTAATCTAGGATACAAGATTATCGGAGTGATCGGAAAGGATTGTGGTTGCTGTAGAAAGCATAATAATTTTGAAATTACTGAAATTAGACCAATCATAATTTATGTTTGATTTTAGTTTTTATTGCTGCGAAAAACAAATATTTAATTATGGTAATTTTTGGTTGTAGAAAGCCAAATTCCTACAGCCCAAATTTATAGGCTTTGCAAACTTAAAATTAGTTAGTTATTAAATAATATAATTTTAATTCACATAATTGTCTTTTGGTAAGAACGTGAATTTGTAAAAAAAGATAGCAAAAAAAAGTGTCAACGAAGAAGCACTATATGCAGTTTTCATTATTATAGCACTAAAAGATATTCTTATGCTGTAATTAGTATTATAGTACCTCTCTATTATTATCTATATTGTCTGTAATATTAGTTTGTATTTTTAACTTGCATTAAGTTATTTAATCATAAGAGAAACAATGAACCAATTTATATTATGTTAAAAACTTTTTTTTTTGTCAACTAGGCTAGTGGATTTTAAATCTCATTTCTACTAATGTAGGTAGGGGGTTCGATCTCTGGTGTCTTGAAGATTTGTAAAGTGACTACACCACTGGACTACCTGTCCTCGGCTGTTAAAAAAATTTAGATTTATTATATATTACTTTTAGATATTTTTTATTTTATTTAAAACTTTATATCTTTTATTAAGTTAGCATCTACATTTATTATTTTGAGATAATTATTATTTTATATAGCATATTATATATCTATAAAAAATTTATTACTTTTAGATTTTGTTTGATATATTATATATCTATTATAAATCTACAGCACCTATGTTTAAAATTTTACCAATCAAGTTTTCAATTTCAAAAACCAAAGCTATAATTCTAGAACAAAAAAGGCACAGCCAAAATTCCTACAATCAAAATTCCTACAACCACAATTCTACAGCAAAAAAAATTCAAAGCTACTACAGCCTCTATCAATTAGGCCCGTATCCAGGAGTAATTAAAAAAAATGAAAACATAAGTTGTAGACTAATAAGTCAAGTATTTACTCTGTTATGTAATGAAAAGGAAATTTCCGAAATCTTAGGACGTACATTAGTGTTTGTTTGCGAGAAGTGATGGCAACATGTCTAACCTTGCTTGGCTAGTTGTATATGAACCGCATGAGTTTGCCCGAAACGGCAGGTACATTAAATGTGGTGTGTGGCTTTTGGTCTTGTCCAGCATTTAATAGTTTTGTGGGTTTTGTACACTTTAATTGTTGTCTTTTGAAGAACCATCGATTAAGTTAGTCTTAATTAATAGAGTATAAAAAAAGGTTACTACAATTACATTTATCAATACAATTACATTGTTAGTTCGAACATGTGTACGAAAACAACATTTGGCCGATTTCCAATAAAGTTTTTTGTCGACAACTCGACGAGTTATAACCTGAAATTCCCTTATAATATATATGGGGAGATGTTAAATCCGTTTCATCCTAATCACGAAACCGAGAAGAATTTGATTTCTAATAGCATTATTTTAGCAATTATTTTGAATAGGGATGTTTCACAATCGGTAAATGGAGAAATTTTGATGTTTTTAGCTTTAAGAGAAAAGTAAACTAAGATGACAATTGAGTCTTCGTTTCTGTTTATTATTCGTCACTTGACTTGGTCATCAGGCCATTCACCATTTCCACATCTCATCTTTGCTTATTTCTCTTTCTTTAAATCACTTTACTCTGCCCTCCCTAACACAAGTTAATCCAATCAGACACAATTTGTTCATTGATCTAAACCAAATCATGTATTATCTCTTCACTTCTAGTTTGGTCTTGTTCTTACTCTTCTCCTTATTTTACCCTCTTCCTTGTGTAGCTTCAAGTACACCTGAATGTGGTGATACTTTGTTTCAGTGTGGGAACATAACTGCTGGCTTCCCCTTTTGGGGAAGGAGTCGTCTGAAAGATTGCAATTATCCATCGCTGGAGCTTCACTGCAACATCAAAAACATCACCTCGTTGAACATCTCAAATCATCTGTACCATGTTCTCCACATGAATCACACATCTAGCAAACTTACACTTGCCTCAGCAAACCTGCAAGGACCTCTTTGCTCTGCTGTATTCTCCAAC
>OVAX01001323.1:0-47965 GCA_900406405.1 Lepidium africanum | reverse complement strand
GGTTTTGGGTGTGGGATTTGTTTGTGTACAAGCAGGGGAAGGTTATGGAAGGAATGAAAAAGAAAAAAAAAACGTTTAAAAGAGAGAATTCAAGGAGGGATTGGGAATGAAAAGGATAAAAGTCTAGTAAAGGTTTTGGGAATGCAAAGAATAAAAGGTTCTAAGTATAAGGAAAATAAACAATGAGTCTTGAGTAAAGAATAAAGAGCCTAGAGCTGTAAAGTATTAATCCCAAACCGCTAGAAGACAAAGAAATAGAATCCTCTTCCTTAGAATTTTGATTGGAAAAGCTTAAATGATGATCTTTGCTGGCTGTAAAAGAAGAAAGCCTTGGGATAAAGGGTAGATTAGGATCACATTCTGGGATAGAACAGCTAGGTGAACCAATTGGGTGCTTGGGTAGATGGATATATGCTCTTGTATGCGTCTATTAGATTATCACCTTTAGCATTATGCCAAAGCTCTTTCCATTTTCTGAGTGATCTCTTGCATGTTGATTGACCATATCTTATAGAGATCACCTTTATCTCCTGAACTTTTCCTTGGCCAAATGAACTTTCTATTGATGTTTAGACTAGATTCATGGTTCTGAATTTTAATGAATGTTAAAAGGAATAGCTGATTTAAATGCATGAGTAGTCAAGGTTGAATTTATTCGGTTCTGTGATGATCATGGCTAGTGTTTTCAAGTATGGCTGTTCTTTTAGACATTTAGTGTATCAAAAATCAAGGTTTAAATTGCAAAATAGGGAACATTAGACTTCAATCCGTTGTAAAACTTTATCAATGGGTATAAATACAGATTTTAATTATTTTTGATGATTCTTATGAAATTTCAATAATTTGGGTTTTATTTGCAATGTTTTTGTTGTTGTCTAATAAAACAATGAAACATGCATTTTAAAATTTTTTAAAAATCCAACTATGTTATAAGATAGGATTTAAATTGCTTAATTTTTCAAAGATTGGGTTTTAATTTGCAATAAAATCTATTGTTAGGTATTAATAAAAACCATATTTTTTGCCAAGACTTTTTTGGTAATTACTTGATACTTTAGAGTTTTTCATGATTTTCCTTGCAAACCTTAACTAATATGGGTTTATGGATTTTCTGAAGCCAAAAAGTTTAACCAATTGGTCAAATGTTTTTCTAAACAATTATGAGATATTTATTAAAAAATAATGTCATTTTTAATTATAATCATACAAAAGAGAAATTAATGTGCAATATAATTTATTATATTTTATTAAATCTACAATTATGATATATAATATATCAAAGACATCTAAATTTATTATTAATTTTTGAAACACTAATATATACAAATGAAAGTTTCATTAAATTTTTTTATTGTATATATATAATTTTTGTTAACTTGATTAGAAAAATGATGGAAAATCTTTAAATTACAAGGAACGTGAAAACATAAGCTTAATCTCTAAAATTATGAGTGAATGAATCAGGTTTAAGATTCAGAGAACAAGGAACTACATGAAGAGAAAATCTAGTAAATAACCTCTTCAACCTCGAAAAATCTTCTAGGTAAGTGAAGAAAACATGCCAGTCTTGAGGGTTGGACACTATTTTCAAAACATTTGAGCAATTTGTAGCTAAAACAACCTCCAAAATACTAAGAGGAAGAAGGCAATGCATTGCCCATAAGACCACTTTAATTTATGAGTGCAACGCTACTAAGCTTCTCGGAATCGACCTAGCCCTCACAAGCACCTTTCACTGAATCTGGGAAACAGAACCATCCAATACAAGAGGAAATATCGGAAGTGTGGCATGCTCCATCACCAAAACAATGATAGCTAGTATACGCTGGATTTGACACTTTTAGGCGGGCTACCTCACGCCAACACGAGGATGAATTGATGTGTATACATTTTAGCATATTTCACAGTTCTAATATAGTTCATTTTGCATCCATATTCATAGCATACTCATCATTTTAGAGCTCTTTTTGGTTCATTTGCATTGTTTGCACTTGCATTGCATACATTGTGCATTTTGGAGTTTTTTATCAGGAGTTTTTGGACACATTGGGGACGAGATTATGCAAGAAGTGAGCAAGGATGGACGATTTGCCAATATTATGGCTTGACTCGGCCTATATACAAGAGTCACATAGCCAAGTCAAGAATATTTTGCAAGATTTGATGGTTGACTCGGCCTAAATACAAGAGTGAGAGGCCAAGTCAAGAAGATTTACTAGAGGTTATGGTGGACTCGGCCTAAATACCCAAGTCAGAGGCCGAGTCAGGAGGATTTTGCAAGATTTGATGGTTGACTCGGCCTAAATACAAGAGTGGGAGGCCGAGTCACCCACGGAGGCGAAGTCACATAGCCAAGTCGGATGAACTTTATGTTTTTATTGACTTTGACTCTTTACAGTTTTGTTACTAAGGGTATAAATACCCCTTTTTGGTATTCAGAAAGGGGAATCCATGCTTTTATGCCTTTTTGTGTTAGAACTGATTTTCATTCTCTCCTTTGTNTTTGTAATCTCCAGATCAACACTCTTCCCTTTTTAGTTTTTGAATGCAATTTCAGTTTCCAAATCAATCTTGTTTATCTTTGTTTTGCTTTATGATTATGTTGCTTGTTTCATTTTCTCTGATTTTACCTTTGGTTATGGATCCTGAGTAGATTTCTAGGGTTCTTGAGGATGAGTTAGATTAGTGAGGAATCCTTAGTCTCCTGGATGCTTAAGCCTAGTTTTACATAGATCTCTTCTGTTTTAGTGTTCTTAATGCTAATTTCTCTTTGATCAATTGAGATTAGATTCTGGGAATTTCCACACCCAGAAGGTGTTTGATGAAATTCCTTAACAAACTAATTTCAAAGATTTGCATATCTAGCCTAAGAGATTAGTTATCTAGAGTGTTTATTGGCTTTAGTAAGTTGTTTCTTCATGCTTTGTTGATTATAATTCTCTAATGAGAATTAGGTCTGATTGTAGTTNTTATAATTCGCTAATGAGAATTAGGTCTGATTGTAGTTTGGTTGAGATTGTTTGCCATGAGAATGAATTCATTTACTTGTGAACTTGCTGTCTAGAGATCACCTTTGTTTGAGTTTTGTTAGGCATCTTTGGTAGATTAAGGATCTTCACTGATCCATGATTCCCATCCTTGAAACCTGCTTATCCTGCTGATTTACCCTTGCTCTTTAGTGCTTTGTATCGTTTTGTTTCTGTTCTCCTTATTGCTATCTGATTCTAGTTCTGTATTTCTTATTCCTATTTGCTTTGGTTGTTTGTTAGTTTATATGCTCAATAGGTTGGTAGTAAAATCAATATCTGAATTGGCTTGAATTAGATAAGTTGAATCGCATCCTAATTGTCAGTTGCTCTCCCATTCGATTGACCCTTTCTGTATTGCAATGATGATAATGCAGTAGGATATTTGAGATAGTTAAATCTTTGCATCATGAATCGACAAGGTCAACAAGAGAAGTAGGCTCCATTGTTTTATTAGCCTTAAACCCCTCTGTCGCATCCTCTTCCGATTGTTGTAGAATTTCCCTAGGGTCCTTATCAGAATTCGGGAACACCTCTTCAGTTTTTACTTTCCAATTATGCCATAAAATCCATGAAAACACAGTTATTAATTTTGTTTGGGAGACTTCAGATTGAAGGACATGGGATATAATTAATAACTGAGGTTATAATTGATGGAGCCCATGTTTTGCAAAGCCGGTGGGCATTCATATAAGAGGTGGTTTATCAATTCCCCATCAGCCCTATACCTAACACATACATTGACACTAATTCCTCTACTTCTCAGTTTATCTTTTACAGCCACACAACCTGAGATCATTTGCCATATAAAAATTTTCAATCATTGCTGGGAATTTTAACTTCCAAGTGTGAGCCTGTAAAGTCTCGATATTTCGGCCCATAGAACCCACATTTAATGAATTTGTCTCTTCAATCATATAACCTGACTCACGGTATAGCGCCCTGACTTCAAAAAATATCACCCCCAAGAATTTGGGCATTTGATATGTGAAATGTGAAGACCTATAACCAATTTAACATCTTCTGGAACTAGAAATTGTCTTAAAGAAATATCATGCCATGATCTAGAAACTAGATCAATAAATTCATTAATAGTTAAGTCCAGGAAAAGCCATGGTTCAAAGCCCCTTGCTAGTCTCGAAAATACATATGAGATCCAAGGATTGCGCAATACAAAAGAATATTGGCTATCACCAATCCTTCTAATAATCTCTTTACTTACTAGCGACCTTGCTGACACAATACTTCTCCAACCATTAGATGATGAGTTAATACTTGAAATATCCATGGGATTATTATTTTTATATAGTACCCCTTAAAAACTCTAGCAAATGGATGGATTCGGGAAATTCAATAACCACCATAGCTGCTTAGCAAGTAGAGTTGTATTAAATTCCTCAAGATCCCTTATTCCTAAACCCCCAACATTCTTTGGCTTACAAAGTTTCTTCTATTTCAACCAACGGACACCATTTGAAGTTTCCGAATTACTCCACCAGAAATTTGTAATTGCGGAATTCAATTTCAAGATGATAGATTTTGGTAGACAGAAACATAACATGATATAACATAAGTACACAATGTAATCAATACATACTTAATAAGAAATTATTTACCTCATTTAGATAAGAATTTAGAAGTCCAACTACTAATCCTCTCTATTAGCTTATCTTGAACAAATGAGAAAACTATAGTCTTTGCACCTCTCAAGCTTTCTGGGAGACCCACTTATGCTTCCATGCCTCTCAGATTCTACCCAGTGTCATATGAATGACACACTTATCCTCCTCCAATGTTGATTGACCAAATTGAATAAATGACTTGTCGAAATTAAAATGTTGTCTAAATTTTTTTTCATAATCACCTAAAATATTTTTAAAGGCAAGAGCACCCTCTTCATTAGTCTTAGAAAAAATAAGCTATCATCTGCAAAAAGTAGATGGGAAAAATCTCGGTTTGCTCTGACAATAGCAATACCGGTTGTCTTGTTCTCAAATTTGGTCTTTCACAATAATGAGACCAACACTTCTGTACATAAGATAAACAAATACAACGATAAAGGATCCCCCTAACGTAGACCTCTATATGGAACAATTCTACCTTGCGGAGATCCATTACTTAGTACTGAATATTCGACAATCATGATACAATACTATTTTTATTTAGTACATGTAAAACTAAAAGTATAAGTTAAAAAGTACTAGATGATTTATCCATACTGGTTTCAAGTGATTGTCGACAATGCGTTTATTTGGATTCCTCGGCTGAAAATTCTATGACATGATGAATGGTTCGAGTCTAACCAGTGTATCTCTACCCGATATCTCCTTCTTTAGATGGATGATCAGTCCATCCTTTTCCTACTCTTATCCCTTTCAAGCTCTGTGTTGGTTGTTATATATATATATATATATGTATGTATATATATTATATTTTTTTTTTTTGGTTCATCCCCAAGGTTGTTATATATATATTTTTTTGTCAACTTTACTCTTATAATTGGATCGACTAGACCTGATCCATAGCCGAAGCCCATATTCTAAAATCCCTCTTTTTCCTTCCTTTTGCATTGGGGAGGAATCAAACTCTGGTGCCTGAGGAAAGCTAAAATGGCCACTACCACTGGACCACATGTCCTCTGTGGTTGTTATATATCTTTAAAGTATTTATTTTCTTAGTCTTTATTTGCTTCCACTTTTTACATTGCTTGTTATATTACTTTTCAATTTTGTAACTTTTCCGTTGTCTTTCAGTAGAATAATTTTTACCAAAAAATACAAATAATTATGTAGACTAGCACACAACTCACTATTAACAACTCAACTAATCCTTGCTCAACAACTGTGACTAGAAGATCTCAATTTTTTTTATAAAATAACCATTTAACCAATATTTTAACTAATTATTATCAAAAATACCACTTAAGAATAAATATTGTTTATCTCCGCCTAAACAACTTTGCAACCACATAGTAAACAATTTTAGCCACATTGTAAACAACCTTATAGTCACATAGTAAACAACTAGTTAGCCACATAATAAACTAGTTTATAGCCATATGGAATAAAAATTTGTAGCCACATAATAAGCAACTCTATAACCACATAATAAATATCTTTGTGTAGAAAACTCTGTTACCCCATAGTTAACAACTTTGTAGCCACATAATAAACAATTTTGTAGTAAATATTGAAATAGTTTGTGACAAATCTAATATGTTAGTAGAAAATTAATAAGTTTGCCATTAATTTATTAAATATGTATTCACTAACATAGTCTATTGAATTTAGTCAACATGATGTTAAAGGTAGTTTAAGGTTTTTAAAAAATCAAACAAGGTGAGTTATTTTGATATTTTATCTCTTGCTTATGGATTGATCTAGTAATCTTCCCAAAAGAATACTAAATTAACAACACATGATTGTCGTATTTTCAAGTTACAAAAATTGATCACTTAATTTCTTGTTTTGTACCACATCGACAATTTTTGATATATTGATCCCTTATTACTAAGATATATAGGAACCTTATGTAATAACTAGAATTCTTATTTTCCTGAAATTATAAAAGATTTTTGTTTGATATCTCTCTACTTTAGTCACATGGGATTAATCAGGTTTTAATACTAATTAATTTGATATATTGTTATGATGTCTTATATATATAATGTATTTAAATACCATTAACATGGCCTGCTTTATCGTCTTTAAATGTAGGTGACTTTGTCACTATATATATATGTATGTTATGTATTTAAATTTTACTTAAATATTATTATAACGGTCTGCTTGGCCGCCTCTAATATGTCTTATTGTGGTACAATACACACTACTTTGACGCATAATAAAGGGGAAAAAAGAAAAGATATTTTTATGAACGATAGAGAATATTGTTAAAATAATATCAGATCTGTAGACCTAATTAAAGAAAGTGGCAAAAGGTCAAAGTCATATTCTTTGGGAGAATAAATCTTTCGATTGATAAAGTCTTATATAATCCAAATTCTAAAGGGAATATGTTTTGTTTCGAGGACATATAGTTTGGGTAGTCTAAAGTACTCAATTCCCCAGAAATTGCTTAATATGCATCATAGTTATGCATTTGACTTATTGTCAATATAATATTGTGTCTTATTACCTAATTAAAAGAGGTGACAAATATGTCAAATTTATGTTCCTTGGGGAAACAAATATTTCTATAAATAAAGCCTTATATATACTCCAATTTGTTTTAGTATTTGTTGAGTTTCTGTGAGGTATACCTTGAGAGTTATATAGAACTCAGCTCCCTCGAAATGCTTGATAGTGGAAAAGATCTTAAATCTTCCTTCTGATTTGCATTTGATGAAATTAAATTATTGTCAACATGATATTAGGTACTTAAACTTGATGGAAAGAAGTGGTAAAGGCCAACTGTATATGATTTAATGGATCAATATTTTTCATACATAATGTTTTATAATCTCCAACTTTTAAAAAAAGTTTGAAGAGACTCCAAAACATATACTTTCAGGTATATTTTACTCAGTTTGATCAAATGAGAATGAAAATTTTCAAAGAAAATGAATAATTCTAGAAAAAACTAATATTGAAAAATATCACAAAAGTTATTTCGGGTGTTCATCACACATAGATGTAATTAAATCACATTTTGTGATCAAAAGAAATTTGAATATTTTATTTTGTGGCATGATGCTTAGGCACCCAAGCAATACCATAAAACTCACCAACATGGATAATCATGAAAATCCATGAGATTAAAATGACATGTATTGTATTTTCTCTTGGAAAATTGATCATAAGGCTATACCCAACCAAAATTTAATAAAAAATCATCAAAGTCCTTTGAGTGAATTCAAGATGATATGTATGGGTTTATGTATCTACTATGTGGATCATACTGCATATGGTCGCATGCTTGCCTATTATTATCTCAAAATATGATATTTGTGAGATTATTAACTCATATAGTCAAGAGATGTGTTCTATGTTTATCCCACTAATAGAGTTAGATTAGAAAATGTTGGTGAATTCACATTCAAGGCATTCAATGTTTATTGAAAGATAACATGAATTAAAATTAAGCATCAAATAGCTCATAAATGATTTGAAAAATTATTAAAGGTCTCCAATGAATTGCAAAACCATCAATCATAGGATCAAATCTTCCAAAATTTGTATGGAGACATGCCATGTTGCATGCAAAAGCACTTATTTGGATAAGACCAAGTGCATATCAAAATAATACTCTTCATTACAAATTAATTTGGTTGAGAACCAAATATTTTCCATCTAAGAATTTTAGAGTGTGTGCTAATGTGCATTTGCATATCCACGACATAAAAAGAAGAGACACAAGGCTGTGAGTATATATTGGTTTTGATTCTCCTATGGGGGGTGAAAAAAACCATGTAGAAAATGAAATAAAAATATAATATTCCCAAAATAGTATAAAACAACATTGGAAGAAACTGTTATAAACAAACTGAAATATATATGAAATTATATGGGAGGAAGAGAGGGTTTTAATAAGGCAACAAAGAACAATAGAGATATTGGGATAAGATATGTTCAATCGACAAATCATGATGAAGAAAACATGTCCATAACATTGATATACGACATCTACAAGAAGTGTAAATTGTGATATCTATCATTCAAGGAAGAGATTGTGTTGATGTACTTAGTTTTTTTCCTTTCTAATGTTTTTTTCACTAGATTTTCGAAAATGTTTTTAAGGCAACAAAAGACAACAACTTACATTAAAACATTATGTCCATAAGATTGAAATGTGTGGCGAACTAGGTAGATAAAGTGCAAATCATCATTCTAGGGAGTTTGGATTGTTATACTCTTTTTCTTTCCTATATTTTTTTCATTGGGTTTTCCAAGAAAGATTTTTAATGAGACAATACAAGACAACAAAACAACATCAAAAGAACATGTCGATCATATTAGAATACGATATCTACGAGATATCTAAGATGTGATCTTCATGATTTGAGGGAGAACTTGCGACATTGTAGTCTTTTCACCTTCTTAAGGTTTCCAAAAAATGTTTTTAACGAAACAACAAAAGATGATTAATACATAACATAAGAAGCAACAATAATGATAGTATGTTACGAACGACACATGTTTGTTGAATCACCAAGTTACAAAACTTGATCACTAAATTATTTATTTTCTACTACATCAATAATTTTTTTTTTACGGACCCCCTTATTATCACTGTACTAGGATGCTACCTATTCTTACAATGTGGGCTATTATTGTTATTTTTATAATCATATTTTATGCTATTTGTTCAAGTAGTTATATGTATTTTGCATGTTTGAACTATAGATTATTCTCGTGTTCCATATATTATATAAGCATATATTTTTCATTCTTAATAGTCTTTTGTATTAATTGAGGGGTTTGGTAAACTAACCACACTTAATTTCTTTACAGATTTGCAGGTTTTATATATATATTTTTAATTCATTATTTTAACTAAAGATTTGAGTTTTAAATAAAATTAATTAAATAAAATCTATGTATATATGTGCAGTATTTCACTAAAAAAAATATATTATGACAAATAAAAAATGTTTCATAATGTATACTAAAAAGATAATGTTTATCATCGAAATAAAAATATCAAACATTGAATAGGAAAATAAAAAGTTGCTTACTAATGTTTACAATATTGAAGTTGTATATTATTCATTATATGAACTTGTAAACGCAAAATGCATGCTGATTATAACCAAAACATTAATATATGAGCATGTTGCATTGTTGTGGGCATTCTGATGATTTGCATACAACAACGAAGAGCATACAACTGTTTTTTGCTTACAACAATGAACACCATTGAATTGAATGTTTTACTTGTCTGCAAGTTACAATAACAACCATTTGATGCAATGAATGTTTATCGTTCTTTGTCGTTTTTATTATCTTCTTTTATTTCAGTTTTTATCGTTCCCTAGTTTTTAGGCTTTTCGAATAAGTTAGGGTTTTAAACTCTTTTGTTGTTATTTAAGAGTAGTTTTCGATTTGAAGCTATTTAGACTTTCATTAATAAAATTCAGAACACTATTTAGCTTTGTTCTCCCTTAGCTTAAGTCGAACTTTGTTCCTTAACCTTCAAGGAGAAGAGATCAAACTCGGTATTCAATTGAATTAACGATTTTTTTTTCTAATTTGTATCTAAGGATACATTAGTTTGGTATCAGAGCTAAACTTTCCTAATTTTTTTTTCTTTTTTCATGATTGCAAAGGTTTCATAATGCCTCCACGAAAACCTCGTTCCACCGCCTCATTCCAGATTGGGATGAGCTCTGTCAAACTCTCTTGGCTATGCAAGAGAATATTCAATCTACGGTTTATGAATCCTTTTGTGAGATGACAAAAGCATTAATATCTCACAACCGCCCTCGAAGAGATTCTCCTAATGGTTTGATGGTAACTTTAGACGAGGATGTTAATCCATTATCAACTCACACGTTGGGGACTTTCTAGTGATGATGACGACAGCGACAGTGAATATCGATGTTGGGAATCAAGTTTTAATGTTGAGTTACCTGAGTTCCGTGGAGGAGTTCGTGGAGAGGAATTGCTTGATTGGTTGGTCGCTGTTGAAGAAACTTTGGCTTTTAAACGTGTCACTGATTCTCGTCGTGTTGCGCTCGTTGCAACAAGATTCAGAGGCAAAACTGCATCTTGGTGGTTACAAATTAAAGCTACGTGAGAAAGAGCTGGGAAAAGTTGGATCCAGACATCGTCAAATTAAAACGAGTTCTTAAAGAGAATTTTTTACCATATAATTTTGATAGGACTATGTTTACACGCCTACAAAGTTTGCGACAAGGTTCACGAACGGTCGATGATTATGCTAAAGAATTCTCCTTATTGCTTACAAGGAATGATATTCATGATACGAAGATTCAATTGGTGGCACGTTTTATATGGGGTTTAAGGCCGCAGCTTCAAAATTCCATGGTTCAATTCGATCCTTTAACTATTGTTGAAGCTCACTGTTGTGATGTTGCTTTTGAACAACAATTCAGGATGAATACTTCTGTTTAGATTCAAAGTGGCTCTCGCAGCCGTTTGCAATCATCCTCTAAGTCTGTCCCTTCAATCACAACAAGTAAAGTTTCTAGTTCGGTCTAGAAAACATCATCTCCGGACAATTCTACAACTGCTCCTCCACTGCGTAACTCTCGTTCAACAGTTACTCAATGTTTCAATTGTAGAGACCATGGACATTTGAAGAATGCTTGGTTGTTGTTATCACGTCGAGGTTTATTAGCTGATGATGTAAATTGTGTTTCTAATAACTTTTTTGACATCGAGCCACTAGAACAAACATCGAATATGGAGGAAGAACACGTTCTCGGAGATACGGGTACTAACTTGGTTCCAAGTCCTGTGTATCTTTCACCAGTGCAAGTTACGGAACCGTGGTTACGAACAAAAGTTTTTTGGTCTACTTGCATAGTCCAAGGAAAAATTTGTGTGTTCATTATCGACTCAGGTAGCTCTAAAAACGTGATCTCAAAATTTGCATTCAACAGACTTGGTTTGCCTAGAGAACCTCATCCATCCGCATACGAGTTAACATGGTTAACCGCAGGTTCCAAGGTTCATATTACTCATTGTTGTGCAGTGGATTTTGCAGCATGAGTTACTTACAGAGATACAATCTATTTTGACATTGCTCTTATGGATGTTTGTCATTTATTGCTTGGTCCTCCTTGGCAATTTGATCGATCGGTGATTCATGACAGTCGTAGGAACACTCACAGCTTTGTCTTTAATGGTACGAAGATAATCCTCTTTCCTACACCTCCAGACCAGCCGCTTATACCACATAAGGTTCCAGAATCAAAACCCACGTTACTTAGCTCAGCGGAAGAATGCAATCGTGAGATTATTGCTGCAGGTTTTGCATGTCTTCTCCTGCATCGTATTTCCAATTCCGACAATGCACCCCCGCCTGTTCTAGCGAGTATTTCAGGCCTTTTAGACGAGTTCTCGGATATTTTTCTAGAAGAATTACCTTTGGGTTTACCTCCTTGACGTGATATCCAACATCATATAGACTTAGTTTCGGGTTCTACATTGCCTAACAGACCACATTACAGAATGAGTCCACAAGAATATGAAGAGTTATGATGTCAAGTTGAGGAATTGATTGGACATGGTCATGTATGTCCAAGCATGAGTCCTTGTGTAGTTCCAGCCTTGTTAATTCCTAAGAAAGATGGTTCTTTAATGATGTGTGTTAACAGTCGAGCAATCAACAAAATCACAGTTCGTTATCGTTTTCCTATTCCTCGATTGGATGATTTATTGGATCAAGCTTTAGTGTTTTCTAAGCTCGATCTCAAGAGTGGTTATCATTAGATTTGTATTCGTCCTGGTGATGAATGGAAAAGAACTTTTAAGATGAGGGAAGGTTTATTTGAATGGCTGGTCATGCCTTTTGGTTTATCTAATGCTCCTAGTACCTTTATGAGAGTTATGAACCAAGGTTTAAGACCTTTTATTGGACGGTTTGTGGTTGTCTAATTTGATGACATTTTGATTTTCAGCAAGTCTTTGGATGAACATCATGCACATTTACGACAAGTCTTGGAGACTTTACGCAGGGAAGTGTTGTTCTTAGGCTATGTGGTGTCGATACGGGTTTATTAATGGATTTGGACAAAGTTTCAGCAATTCATAATTGGCCAAAACCTACAAGTCTGTTCGAGGTTTGTAGTTTTCATGGGTTGGCTTCTTTCTAACGTAGCTTTTTTCCAAATTTCAGCACCATTATGACTCCAATAGTCTTCACATGGACAGCTGCCACTACATAAGCTTTCAATTTGATTAGAGAAAAGCTTACTTCATCTCCAATTTTTTCTTTGCCCAATTTCGACAGCCCTTTTGAACTCCATTGTGATGCGTCAACGTTAGGGATTGGTACGGTTTTGAGCCAAGAGTGCAAGCCGATTGCTTTTTACAGTGAAAAACTAGCTGGATCACGAAGCCGTTATAACACTATGACATTGAGTTCTATTCGATTGTCCATGTGATTAAACATTGGCGTCACTACATATTCTATAAGGAATTTATTCTTTTCACAGACCATGATGCATTGAAACACCTCAATAGTCAAGTGAAAATATCATCTTGTTATGCTAAGTGGGTGGCCTTCTTACAGCAATTCACTTTTAGCATTAAACACACTTCATGACGTTTAAATAAGGTGGCTGACACTTTGAGTAGGCGGCATTGTTTGGTCACTACGATGGAAACAATAGTTCCGAGTTTTTCCTCATTCTCGGAAGTATATGAATCCAATCCTTTCTTTGCTCCAATTCTTCGCGATACAAAGCTAGGACTTCGTTCGGATTACACGATTACAGAGGCTTTTCTGTTCAAGGGTACAAAACTTTGTGTCTCGGATTGTAGCTTGGGCTTCAACTAATTCGTGAACTCCATAATGAAGGTCATGTTGGACGAGATCGTACTCTCAAGCTCGTTACTACATCGTACTTTTGGCATACTTT
This sequence comes from Lepidium africanum, assembly GCA_900406405.1. Lineage (NCBI taxonomy): Eukaryota > Viridiplantae > Streptophyta > Magnoliopsida > Brassicales > Brassicaceae > Lepidium > Lepidium africanum. Next base: position 34,390 of record OVAX01001323.1, on the reverse strand, counting down.
ACGACAAGATGTTATGAGATTTGTGGAGCGTTGTGAGTCTTGTCAACGCGCTAAAGGAAGTTCAAGCAATGTAGGGTTATATTTACCTCTCCGGATTCCGACGCAGCCGTGGTCAGACATAAGCATGCACTTTGTTCTTGGCCTCCCTCGGACACATTAAGGTAATGATTCCATTTTTGTTGTAGTGGATCAATTTTCTTAGATGGCTTGCTTTGTACCTTGTAAGAAGACAACAAACGCAGTTTCAGTGGCGCAATTGTTCTTCAAGGAAATTTATAAACTTCACGGTTTGCCTACTTCGATAATGTCAGATAGAGACACTAGATTTCTAAGTCACTTTTGGCGATCACTTTGGAAGTCTCTTGGTACTTCTTTAGACATGAGCACGGAGTACCACCCTCAGACTGATGGGCGAACTGAGGTTACAAACCGTTCCTTGGGCTCTATGTTACGTTGTGTTGTTGGCAAAAACATTCGTTCGTGGGAATTGACGTTACCGCAGGTTGAGTTTTCGTATAACCATGCCAATAATAGGAGTATGGGTTATTGTCCTTTCAAAGTGGTGTTCGGTAATGTCCTTCATGGCCCTCTCAACTTAACAACATTGCCCGATAAGACTTGGTTGCATGGTGAGGCTCTCAAATTTGTGGACTCCTTGCACCAAATCCATCTTCAAGCTCGACAAATCTTGAAGCTTTGTCGGCTTATTACAAAGAAATAGCTGATAAACACCACCCCGAAGTCCTATTCGAAGTTGGTGATTTAGTTTGGGTTGTTTTGACAAAATACCGTTTGCCATTGCATGAATACAATAAGGTCAAGTCACGAAAGATTGGGCATGTGGAAGTGTTGTCTTGAATCAATCCCAATGCCTACAAGGTCGAACTTCTCGACAGTATCCGAACTGCAAATGTGGGAGTCTCTCAACAAAAAAATAATACTAAAATATTAGATAATAATATTTAATTGAGAGAGTCTCTCCAAAAATGTAAGAGAGTCTCTCATTTGAGAGACTATAGATGGGAGTTCTTAGGTTTTGGAGAGACTCTCCCAATAAAATATTATTATTTAATATATATATATATATATATATTTTGTATTAGAGCCTCTTGTGAGAGACTTCCATTGCAGATGCTCTTACTATGCCTCGGATGAGATACAAGATTTCAGGACAAATCTTTCCTTACCCCGGGAGACCTAATGCAGCGCATATCTATTGTTCTTTATCATTTTCATTATCTTATTTTATTTCAGTTTTTATCGTTTCCTAGTTTTTAGGCTTTTTGAATAAGTTAGGGTTTTAAACTCTTTTGTTGTTATTTAAGAGTAGTTTTCGATTTGAAGCTATTCAGACTTTCATTAATAATATTTAGAACGCTATTCAGCTTCGTTTTCTCTTAGCTTAAGTCGAACTTTGTTCCTTAACCTTCAAGGAAGAGAGATCAAACTCGGTATTCAATTGAATCAATGATTTGTTTTTCTAATTTGTATCTACGGATACATCACCATTTATGGTAAAAAAAATTTCTATTTCAACAAATTTATGTCAAAAGAGATTAAATTAAAAAGATTTGAAGCTCTTAATCTAAAAGAAAAATAGCTTTAAGGCTTCCTGAATTTCAATAAATCGAAAGGGGTGAGTTGAAATTTAAGCTACTCTTTAAATAAAAAATAACAAAGAGATTAAGGGCCTGATTTTTAAGAGTTGTAGCTTTTGTTTTTTGCATGTAGAATTTAGGTCGTAGGCTTTTTGACTGTTGCTGTAGATTTTAATGCTGTATAAATTTTTTTCCCATAGATTAATAATTTTCCAAAGCTAAAATATAAGTGCTCTGGATTTTTGGCTTTGGCTCTGCATAGCAAAAAAAAAGGAAAAAATTTTGATTTAGAAAAGTTGTGTAAAGCTTGATTTGTAGAGATTTAGTGCTTTAAAAAATATGGCTCTAGTAATACTATAGAGCAAAGTCTGACTGAAAAAAATTTAGTGCTCTGAAAAAATTATGACTCTCATAGCTGTTGTCGGATTTACCAGTAAGACCCTAAAATAAAAATTTGGAACAAAAAGATTGTGCCTAAATATATGGAAAAGATAAAAGAAACATAATTGTTCAAATATTATAAGAACAAAATAGAAAAATTAAATAATGATAAAGACTAAAGATATATTGCATCAAAATGGTTGACCATCATCATCATCATTGGAGATAAAATATCTTATTTGGATGGTTGTTCGGCAATTCTGCTTCAATATGAATCCAATATCATTCATGCAAAATTCAATCGAAACCTCAAAATATTAATTAAGAGAGACAAAACAGTGCTTATTACCCAAAATAAATCACCTAATTGTAGAGAGATATAAGAAACTGATGAGATGTAGGGGAGCGAGGAACAGAATAAAACCCAGATGTGGATATTTTTGTTGGAGAAAACGTATTTTTGGGGATATCTCTCCACCAAATTACGCTTCTAACTACAAGCACTTCAATGCATCAATTCTTTTCTTTAGAACTAAAATGCAAATCAAATCTTTTAACCTCAAAGAATAACATAAGATAGAAAATAATTAAGTAGACCAGATTTTCTAGTGTAATCAATTGCTTGTTTGCCATTTCTAATAGATATGTTATTTTTAAAACTTTTGTTTCAATTTTATAGTAATTAAAGAGCAAGAGTGAGTGGATTTTTTTGTTATCAATGGTGAGGAAGAAAGATTAAGTTAACAGTTATCAACGTTGTGGAGAAGTTTTCTAGAGAACGTGAGGAGTTATGCAAAACGTGTTCTATCCCCATTTGTTTTTTTTTTCTTTTCTTTTTCAAATAATCCTACATAACAGAAAGTACTTAACGTGTAATTTAACGTGATTTTATTTTCTTGATCAGTTATTCAATAACATAATAAATTAAAAATAACTTCAATAAAGGAAAAAATTAAGGACTAAAAGAATAATTTTTCATTGCTAAATTTTGTAAATATGTATAGATAGAGTTTGTTTAAAGAAATGGACCTTCGTTTCAATAAGAGTAGATATAAGAATCTTATGTAATATTTATAATTTTTATTTTTCTGAAATAAAACATTGATAGTTTTCTATTTGAAAGATGATATAGTTAGATTTCTATACTAATTAAAGGGGTGTTATTTAACTTGATATTTTAAAGGATTCAACTCAGAGTCAACAATCTCGCTAGCATCTTACTGTCAACACCACACATCGTCAGTGAGTGAGCCCAAATCAAGTCGGACTTGTCTCAATCCCATTTTCATGCTTGAACAGCATATCAAATTGGGTCCTGGGAATACACTGCCAAGGGAGAGGACACATTCTCCAGCATCACATCAAAAAATTTTAGAGGGCTAGTTTAGTACTAAAAGATCAGTGACTAGATTGTCTAGTTTTGTTTGATATACATTTTTGCTTATATGTTTTCTTTGATACAATATTAATGACTTAATAACCTGGTTAATTTCTAAAGAAACAGATTCTACAGTTCCTAATAGTGGTAACTATGCATCAACATTCAACTCAAGCTTCAATCACATGATGGTGATTCAATGTGTTATGCTTTGTCTTTGTCTTCTTTAGTAGTTTTTTGTTTGTTTTTGAGTTTAGGAGTGTGAATTTAAGTACAATCCAGTAATGAAATAAAAATATTCTTTCACTTGAAACATTCAAAACATTTGTTACCAAATCAAGAAAATATAGAAGCTTTGAAATGAAGATAATAATTTTTGTTATTAAAAAGGAATGGTTTGAGGCAGTTTTCACTTTGCATACAAAAATAGGAAACAAGTGGTCAATGACATCAAATTGCTTTGGTCATGCTACAAGTTGTATACAACAATTATCAATGATGATTTGGTTGTAAGTGATGCTTGGATACGTCTTAGGAACCTCTTGAAAAAGATTCCAAGAACAAACCATCAACCAGTTACATGATATTGGTTTTGTGCATTGCTGTAACTTTCTTCATGTTGTTCAACTAGGCTTATTCCAAATGATATGAATAAAATTTTGTGATAATAGCATCACAGATATCTTAAATGAAATTTGTAAACGAAGCTAACACCATGAAAAATGTCGTGTCCAAGCCCTACATATTCACCTTCAATATTATCTCTAATCACAACGATATCAACATTCTTATGAACATTTGGTAAACCAAGCAAATTGAAACAAGTTACCAAAGACGCAAATAGATCAGGCTCTTTCTCCACACCACTGAGTGAGTTCACACCACCAACTACATGTGTTGGAGTCTTTTGTTCACCTTTTAAACTCACTTGGTAACCTACGGACCGACTCATCACCCATAATATCAATGTCATTGATTATGGTTTCTTGTCACCATATTTAGGCATATAAGTCACAAATCAGGTCTGGTTTTAAGATCTGGTAATGATTCTAGGGAAATTATCAAAAATGATTCAATGAATCATTTTGAATACAAAAATAGTCCCCATTTGATTTTATCTCCAAAAGTAACCCATAAGGGTAGTGAAATTATAGTTTTACCCGTAATGACCAAACAAAAAACTCGAACACAAAATTACCTTTATATCCATCGCAAAGTTTAGAGACTTCTCGTGAAGTCTCCTCCTTAATTATATATATATATAATTAATATTAAAATAGTAATCATTGTTATATGCCTATAATTTTTATTACAAAATATAATAATAAACATATATCAAGTATTAAAAATAAAAATTCGATAAAACATGGTCAAATATGATCAAACCACAAAGTCTATAAACAAACTATATCATTGTTTAGGGTTTAGGATTTAGGGTTTGATATACATGTGGTATGTTGTAGATCTTTTATTTGGAATGTAGGAATAGAATAAAAGAGTTAAATTGTGCATATAATAAGAAATTATAAATTGTGCATTTATGATCGAACCACAAAGCTTGTAAACAAACTATCTATTCAAGAGTGAAATAGTTTAGGGTTTTATGGTAATAGTATATGGTAATCATGTGGGATTTGTAAAGTCGATTAGATTGTGCATATATTCAAGAGTGTAAGATTGTGCATACATTCAAAAGATTAAAATTAAAATAGTATAATAAAAAGAGTTAAAATTTACGGTCTAGGGTTTAGGGTTTCGTGGAGACTTCAACCAAAGTCTCCGATAAGAGGAGACTTCATCCAAAGTCTCCCATATAAGGAGACTTCACCTGAAGTCTCCTGTGTAAGGAGACTTCCTAAAGTATACTTTAGTAGAAGACTTCACGTGAAGTCTTCTCCTCCGAAAATTAAATTGGGTTGTGCTAAACCAAAATTAACCAACAATTGAACCAGAAAGTTAACCTACATATAAATACAAATTTTAGAAGAAGCAAAAAAATCCTAGCCACTTTTTATCTCTTCTTCTTCAACGTGTATGTCTTTCCAGCCAACGTGTAAGTCTACTCTTCTCTCCTCCTTCAAGATCTAAGATTTTTTTTATTATTTTCTCATAATTTTCTCCTTTTTTTCGCATGTTCCATTGGAATCTTCTTGCCATCTAAACCTCTTGTCTATGGCCAACATCCATCATGTCTCTCAAAAAGGTAGATTTTTTTGGAAGTTGAGTTTTTTAGTTAAAGATCTAATTTTTAAAGGAGATCTTGTGAAAATTTTGATTTTTTGTATATTTTATAATTAGAAATTGCATTTTTAATGAATCTAATGTGAAAGATCTAATTTTTTTGAACTTTCTTGTGAAAGATTTTTAAAAGAAAGTTATGTGAAAGTTTGTTTTTTTGTGCTTTCTAGTTAAAGATTTATTTTTGAAATGAGATCTTGTGAAAAAATTTGATTTTTTATTATATTTAGTTAAAGATTACATTTTGAATTGAATATGATGTAAAATATAATATTTTTTTTTGAATTTTTCTTGTGAAAGATCTATTTTTTAAAACAATTCTTGTGAAAGATCTTTTTTTTTTGAAATTTTCTTGTGAAAGATTTTTTTAGATAAATTTTCTTGTGAAAGTTCTTTTTTTTTTTTGATTTTTCTTGTGAAAATCTTTCTTTTAAAATTTTCTTGTGAAAGATTTCATTTAAAATGATAGTTGTGAGCAAATTTCTTTTTTTTTTTGTGTGTTTTCTAGTTAAAGATTTATTTTTGAAATGAGATATTGTGTAAAGTTCTAGTTTTTTTTGTCTAATCTAGTTAAAGATGAAATCTTTTTGATATGATTTGTTTCAGGTTTATGTGCTTCTAGCTTTTTGGTTCAATCTTTAAATTCATACACTTGTTTTCTTTTGATGTTTGGTGGAGACTTTTGGTGGAGACTTCAGGTGGAGTCTTCTAGTGGAGTTTCTTGGTGGAGACTTCTGGTGGAGTCTTCTGGTGGAGATCTGAAGGAGACTTCTAAGAAGACTTCTGAAGGAGATTTCCGAATGAGACTTCTAAAAGAGACTTCTGAAGGAGACTTCTGATGGAGACTTCTGAAGGAGACTTCCCAAGAAGACTTCTGAGGAGACTTCTAAAGGAGACTTCTAAGGAGACTTCTAAGGAAATTTCTGAAGGAGATTTCTGAAGGAAAGTCATTTCTCATAAAAACTGAAGGTGGTTGTTGATCTTGATTTCATTATCTTCTTCTTACTTTCATAAAGGAACCAATGCAGCTAGGAAATCGGGTAGCCAGCAAAGAGAACATATTGTAGATAAAAAAATTTCAACAAATTGTAAATATTACATTGTAGATAAGTGTGGAATTGCCATTGATGGCTATTACTGATTATGTAACATAAATTATAACAAGTTGTTGTATGTAAGAGAAAAAATTTTTTAGTTATTTTTTTTAAAGAGTTCTTAAACATATCAAACTTTTATTAATTTCAATAATTTTAAAAAAAGTGAGTTCCCTAAGATATTTTCAAAGGACAAGGAAGAATTCCCTAAGTTATTCACATAATATCATGAACAAAACAAAATTCATACAACCATAACTATTTGTACAAATCTATTTGTGACATAGTCTATCTGTGACATAGTAGACACAATTCATACAGCCATAACTATCTTTGACATTATCCTCCAAGACATAATATAACAATATTCTTCTCAGATCTTCACCATCCTCTATAAGTAACATTCTCCCTCCTTTGCAATTATCGACCTCAAAATACCAATACAAGTCTTTCCTTACCCATTCTCCATAAACAACCGGTAACTGAACCATTATCCTGCAAAACATAATATAACAATATTAGTTCAAATGGTAAAAGTATCATTAATAATCAAGATAAATCAATTTTAAGATAAAAAGAAGAACGAGACTTCACATGAAGTCTCCAAATTGTAGGTGGAGACTTCACATGAAGTCTCCAGAGCTAAGAATGAGACTTCACGTGAAGTCTCCAGAGGTTATTTCTATATTTAACTGAATGTTGACTTCTCAGAAGGAGACTTCAGGTGAAGTTTCCTTTTTCACATGTCATTTCTGCAATAAATATTTTGATTCGAAGACTTCATGTGAAGTCTCCATAGTAACGTTTCAAAATAGTTATATTCTCAAACCGTAGAAGACTTCACCTGAAGTCTCCTCTATATGACAAGGTTACATTTGCAATTGACTAAGTTTGACTTTAATGAATGAAGTCTCCAGGTGAAGTCTCCGACGAAGCAGACTTCAGGTGAAGTCTTCAACAAAATGGAGGAGACTTCCCCGGAAGTCTCCCGTAAATTTTTTTTTATTAGTTGGGTAGAAAGTATACATGGAGTCCATTGTATAATTGAAAATCAAAGACTTCACAAGAAGTCTCCACTATTTCTGGAGACTTCATGTGAAGTCTTATATATCACATGAATTTCCAGATTTTTTGGGTCAAATAATCTTAAGGTTGGTCAACTTCAAAAATAACCCCTCTAATATACGGAGACTTCACTTGAAGTCTCCACAATATGCGGAGACTTTATCCGACGTCTCCGTAAAAGTCAATATTTTAGTCAATTCCAAAACTCACTCGTTTTTTAGGAGACTTCATGTGAAGTCTCCACGAAATTTTTTTTCTCAAACAAGAATTTGGAGATTTCATGTGAAGTCTTCTGTTCGGATTTTAAAAATAGTCAATTGCAAAACTAACCTCTCTGTTGATTTGGAGACTTCACCTGAAGTCTCTAAGGATCGGAGACTTCATATGAAGTCTCCTCTCTGCAGCTTTTTTGAAATACGCAAAAATTTACTAGATTTCAGTTAGAGATTATATCTACCTTATTTAGATGCCCACAATGTCGAAATGTAGCTTTAAATCGTTACTTTATGTTGTTAAATGCAACGAAAATAAAAGTTTCAAGATTTTTGAAATGTTAAAATGATAATTTGAGAGATTTATGGATGGAAATGAAGAAAGAATGAGAGATAATGTGGTTGTAGATTGTTTACAAGTCATTAAAGCTCGAAATAGGTAGATCCGTAAGCATTTAGAGGTTTGATTTTGGTTGGCAATGGTTGTTGGTAGAATTGAAGAAGATGGCATTTTAGTAAATATTTGAAGTTAGATATGTATTTTGGTAATTTTAGGTTGGGATGAAAGTTAAAAAAAAAAAACAAAAAGTAATGGTATTTTGAAAATATATAAAGAAGTAGGGGTATTTTTGAGGTATGTGAGAAGAGAGAAAATTGTAGGTTAGTTTTGCCATTGACTAAAATTAATGGGTTAGTCTACCCAATTTCTTCAGAAATTAAAGAAAGCGATTGGCGAGACAGGTTCTACTTCAATTTTTAATCCTCGAAACTGGGATTCAGATTTTTGTGAGAAAGATTAAGAGAATTTGAAGAGCTGTAATTTTATGAACGAAGGTAAAAGACGAAAACTGTTTACTTCTAAAAAATGTCAAAATTTATTTGGATTTCAGAATCCTCATGAAATATTTGGGATTTTTTTTTATCGTGAACGCATTAAAGAGTCAATAAAATCCACTATGAATGAAATCCCTCGTATTTTAAATCAGTTTTAAATAACACGTGATTTTAAAAGATTTTAACAAATACAACGTTCGATAACGCTAGATTTTACCTCGAATTTAAAATCTACTAGATTAATACCCGTGTTACATTGCTGTGTTATTTGTAAAACTTTTCTATCAAATGATTTTATGGTGAATATTTTTTTTAGATGATTTAATTAGAATAAGAAAACAATATTGATGTTAAATGTTATAATAAATTAGGATGTAAAAATGTGAATAGAATGAACGGTTGTAATAAGTCTGGAAGAATGTAAAAGTATTAAGCCTCAAAACAATAACACAAACAAATATGAATACAATATATTTGTACAACCTATGTAAACATTATACTGTTACTATTACTAAAATCCATCTCTATTCATTTTTATTGAAAATAGAAAATAGAATTAAACAGTTTACACACCTTCAAGGTAGACAAATTAGGACCCATAACCCATTGCTTTCCTTTGAAAAAAATTTCCTGAAAATATAAGTTCATATCAGAACTTGTTTTCAATGCATGCGAGATACAATTTGAAATGTATGTAATAGCATGTGATATCAAAGTGAAAACATTTAAAACACCAAAATGTGAGGACATCAATGGTAAAGCAAGATAGAAACTCATACCAGGTACAATACATCTTGAAGATTGGCTTGTTGTCACTTAGAGATTGTTGATCATCTGCTACATCCTTCTGCCGCTTCCCCAACATCTCAAAGTCCATGTAGCATTTTCGTATCCCACCACAATGCAAGTTAAAGAGAGACTACCACTAACATCATAAAGTAACAAATTCAGTATAACTGCAGGATCAAAGATAGTAAATATTCACGTCTACCTTGATCTATTGGGTAAACATCACTTTCATTGCTAGATCTATTGACTAAAGTATCGTTGGTGATATGAGGTTGCTTTGTTGGCTTGACACCAGCACAAAATTTTTTTTGAGATTGATATTTTAAACATTGGGCATCTAAAAGCCTCTTAATCATTTAGAGATCGAAATACTAACAACTCAGATGTATTTGCGATGAAACGTCCACAACAAATTGTTTTCTCTTTTTTGTTCACTATCTATCTCAAAACCAAACCCAAAACATAAAAAAAAATGATCATGACTCGTATAGACTAAGTACATGAATTTTGTAAGAGCTTTGGGTGATAAATAATTCTCGATGAACTTTTGAGCAACAGTAGATGGGAAAATCCAACAACTAAGAATACAAAAGTATCTTCTTTACAATGAACAAAAGCATGAAGTGATTAGACAGTATAAACTAAAATGAAATTTGGTAACAACAGTAACCTAATGTGATTATCATCTAGTAGTAACCTTTCCATGGCTTCTCTTGGGAGAGCTTAAAACCTTAGGGCCTTCAATTAACAACTTTATAATATGACTCAAAGCCAAATTCATCAGAGAAAAATTAATGAGTCTTGTGTTTTACTTATAAAAAATTGTTAGAACATATGAAAATCTCAAGTAACGTAGATTTTATTGATATTCAAGAAGATCAAGCACATACAAAGTATACAACTCCATGACTCTAGACAATTTTGAACATATTGAGAAAGAAGGCTCATCACCCCATGATGAAGAGCAGTGCCATTACGTCGACAATTATTAGCAAGATCCTTGGTAGCTTGAAAGACTCCTTGCGTAGAGGATCCTAGGTTACCACAACACAGATTATAGCACTACCAGGAGATCCTGAATCCAATACTCAAAAATCATTTTCTTTCCTTAAATCAAAATTGGTAATAAATACAATAAATTCATGAAAAAATGGAGCACCATGATTTAACCCTTTCAATTAACAACTGAGCAACGCCAAGATGATAAGGAAACAAAAGACCACCAGCGAAATAAAACATCTATATAATAACTTACTCTAACTATGAATTTACAGTAGTCCCATTGATGGAGACTCCATAGGCAAACACATAATAATTCGTTAAAAGCTTAGGAGAAGAAGTAGCGGGTCTGTATATATGACCCTCGATTGTAAGAATCATATATCGTAGCATAGCTCAAACTTAATATTTGTTCAAATAATCATATCGAAGGAGATACAAAGAAATTTGGGATGTCAATCTACAATACAAATTTGATTTGTCACAAGTAAGAATACTGAAGTTGATGATAAATATAATACATAGTTTTTAAACGGTGGTGTCGTACTTCTCGATCTCTTTCTAAACCTAAAACATAGATTTCATTTTTTTACATTTTTAAGAAAAGTCGAATCATTTTACATATGGTGAAGACGATACAAATTCGTAATTTTGTAATTGTTCCGAATATGTGGCATTAATTTTGATTATGAGCTGTTTTAACAAAATGTTTCCATTGATTATGGTGTTGTTCCTTTCCTCATCTGGAAACTACATCTGGATAAGGCGTTTAGATGATGTGTTTGGATGATGCTTCTCGATGATGTTCTTTTCCTCATCTGAAAACTACATATGGAATTCTAGATGATGTGTTTGGATGAAGTTATGTTTTTTTGTGCATTTGTATAAATTAGTTGGATGTAGTTTTTAACCAAATGACTAAAAAAGACATGTTTTGTGTTAAATTGTCTTTTTATAAGCTAAATTATATTTACAACTACATAAGTATCAAAATTATTTTTTAAATAACTTATAAAATTGTATATTAATTACATAGTTAAATTATAGTAAATAATTATTTTATAAAACAAAAAAAATTATTATTAAACATTGTAATACATAGAAAATAATAAATACTAATACATTTCAATGCATAAAAATATAAAAAATGTTTCAATAACATAAAAATTATAGAAACAAATTCGAACAAACAAAAAATATCTAGAAGCACATTACTAGCAAGTATTTTAAGAAAGATAAATCTCATTCTAATACATAATAATATAAAGACCAATTGATAGACAATACTAATATGGAAGCCCACGTCCTTTCGCTAGCTCCTCGGTGATGAAATCACGTAAAGTCTCCATCGCTCTATCACCACCCGAGATATATGGAATATGACCATCATTATCTACCACTTGATCACCATGATGCTCGTAAAAAAAAAGAGTAAAAAAGAATAGAGAGCGTCAAAAAGAGGAAAGAGAGTAAAAATGAGAGAGCAAAAGAGAGACAGAGAGTAAAAAAAGGTGAGAGAGTAAAAATGAAGAGAGATAATAAAAAAGAGAAAGATAAAAAAATATGAGAGAGAGTGAAAAAGAGGAGAAAGTAAAAAAGAGGAAAGAGAGTGAAAAAGAGGAGAGAGAGTAAAAAAGAGGAGAGAGAGTAAAAAAGGAAAGAGAGTAAAAAGGAGAGAGTAAAATAGAGGAGAGAGAGTAAAAATGAGGTGAGAGAGTAAAAAGAAGAAAGAGAGTAAAAACGAGGAGAGAGAGTGAAAAAGAAGATAGAGGGAGTAAAAATAAGGTGAGAGAGTAAAAACGAGGAGAGAGAGTGAAAAAGAACAGATCGAGTGAAAAATATGAAAGAGATTAAAAAAGAGGAGAGACTAAAAAAGTGGGAAGGGAGTAAAAAATGAGAAAGAGAATAAAAGAGAGGAGAAAGAGTAAAAATGAGGTGAGAGAGTAAAAAATAAGAGAGTGTGGAGTTTTTGCCTTTTGTTATTTTACTGTAATTTTCAAAAATAATGAAGGATATTTTAGTCTATCCTATTTTCTTCAACTCCATGTGCATCTGAATGCATCTTCGAAACACATCTGAAAATTTTTAAAATTTTAGATGAATTTGCTAAATCTATCCAGATACTCCATCTGGATGAGACATTTAAGTGTGTCTAAAAGAACAACAGTTTGCATCTGCATCCAGATGGAGCATCTTGATCGACAAAAGAACCGCACCTATTTCATAAACTAAAAATGCTCATGTGGAGAAACTAACTATGTTTTTTATGTATATAATTAAAATCCTATAAAATACCTATTTGAATAACACACTAGTGATACCCAATTAATTGGGCCCATTAAGGACATGCCCAATTAAGAATCAGCCCGAAGACAATTAAGGAAAGGAAATTAGCCTGTGATCGAAACAGTAAAAAAATCGAAAGGAAATTAAGGACGCAAGAATGAATGCATTCTTGGAACTCGTCCAGGAGGCGGCATCACAATTTGTAAAATTTGAGCTAGAATGAGTACCACGCTCTGAGAACACCGCCGTGGATGTTTTGGCAGCCCTCACATCTACATCAGAACCACTCGTCAAGCGCGTCATCCGACTGGAATTCCTCGAAAGACCAAGCATTGAAGCGACCACGGCGGTCCTAGCCCTAACGCGGGCAGAAGCAGACAACCAGCCTGTATATAAGCCAACCATCACCTCACACCCAGGCTGGTGGGAGCTAATTAAGCGGTATATATCTGATGGGATCGTCCCCCAAGATAAATGGGAAACAAGGAAACTGAAAACTTAGAGTGCACGGTTCTGCATCATAAACAAGCACCTTTATAAGTGAAGTGTAGTGGGACCCTACCTGTTATGCCTAACTAACGAGGAAGCAGCATGTGTCCTCACAAAGATACCTCATAATATGTGAAAACCACTCTGGGGGACGCGCACTGGCGTTCAAAGTAAAGAGGCAGGTTTACTATTGGCCAACGATGATAAAAGACAGCGAAGACTACTCTAGGAGATGCCAGAATTGTAGCGACATGCTCCTTCCATTCATGCCCCAAGCGAGAAACTCGGGAAAATGCTCATCCCGTACCCTTTCATGCGCTGGGCAATGGACATCGTCAGCCCGCTGGAACCATCCAAAAAAGATGCCTTCAATTCATTCTCATCGCCATTGACTATTTCACCAAGTGGGTCGAGGCAGAATCATTCCAACAAATAACAGGGTCCCAAGTCCAAGAATTTCTTTGGAAAAACATCGTATACAGATTTGGAGTTCCGGGCGAGATCGTAACTAACAACGACACCAACCTCGTGTCTCAGCAGATCCAAGATTTTTGTCGAGAGTTGCAAATTAGACTGACATCGTCAACATCCCGTTATCCGCAGGGAAATGGCCAGGCAAAATCAACAACCAAGACGATCCTGGGAAACCTGAAAAAAAGGCTAAGCTCCAAGAATTTTTTGTGGGCAGAGGAGTTGTAGTCAGTACTCTTGGTGTATCGAACGACCCCCCAAAGAGCTACTAAAGAAAGTCCATTTTCTCTGGCTTACGAGGTCGAAGCAATGACGCCATCCAAGCTCAGTGTTCCGAGCCTACGAACAGAGATGATGAGGGGAAACAAGGACATCAATAATGAACTCTTAGAAGACCATGTCGACACAATAGACGAAAGACAAGATCAGGCAATAATGAGAACTCAAAATTATCAACAAGTAGTCGCTAAATTTTACAATTTGAAGATAAAAGGCTCGCAAGTTTAAAGAAGGAGATCTCATCCTAAGAAAAGTCTTCCAAAATTCAAAGGAACTAAATTCCAGAAAATTAGGAGCGAACTGGGAAGGCCCATACCAAATTTTAAGTATCTATAAAGATGAAGTCTACCGCCTATGAGATCCTGTGACAAGAAAAACAGAGATAAGACATTGGAATATTATTAATTTAAAGTATTATTATGTTTAATGTAATAACAAAAGAACTATGTAAGGGCTTGATTCTGTTTGGTGGAATACGTAGGCAGCTCGTGTAAAGGCGAGTCTAGCCCCTTCCTCATAATATTGTTTTTTCTTTCCTCTTCTAAAGAAACTTGCAGTAAGGAAATCAAGCACGAAACATTAGTGATCTGGAATATGACGAAAAAGAGTTATTAATACATAAACCCCNGGGGGGGTGTGGGGGGGGGGGGGGGGGGGGGGGGGGGGGGTGGGGTGGCAAATTCATGAAGTTTAAAAAAAATTAAAGGAGGAAGAGATGAGATGGCTGTCTTAGCAGCTTAACCCTGATTTTCTTCAGCGACCTCACCCAGCTCGACGTTCCGAGTCCCATTGGCAGCAGCAGCTCTGTCCAATTCGGCATTCTGGATCTCATCAGCATTCTCAGTTGCAGCCGTGACTTCATGGACAGGGGAGGAACCCTCGATGAAGAAGCTGGAGGGGTGGACTTGGGGAGTCCCAATTTGAGTCTAAACACCCAAGAACAAGTCCCGAAATGGCAGTTCATCGATCACCAAGTCGGGCTCCTCCTTGTATTTGGGCTTTGTCGCATATACCTTTTCATTAAGAACCACCCTCTCATTCGCTGCATCGAACTCACCGGATTCAAATTCCTCTATAAGCATGAGGTTCGACTCGAACTCACGGATGTCCAGATTAAGCGTCCATTCCTCCTCCTTACGGACCCACTTCCCATGAACAAATTCGAGCACTTCGCGCCAACGAGAATCAAGTGCCTTCATCTCCTCCCTTTTGATGTGAACCTGAGCAGCGAGGTCAGAGTTCTGCGTCCTCAAGAGCTCAATCTCATGGATGATTAGCTCTTTCTCTTCCGAGATGGCGGAACACTGAGAGGGCAAGCCTTTCTTGAAGAGCCTTCGCCTTTTCGTCAAACTGCACACGCTCACCCCTGAGCATCTCCTGGAGCTTGGAGTGGGACACCTGAAGCTGCTCGAACTTATCGCTCGGGGGAGAGCTCAGAAGCTTGCTTTCCAAGGTGAACACAACGTTGTTCATCTCGGCAGTATCCTAAAACAGAATAAAGATAACCCATCTATAATCCCTTCCTGACCAAGAAAAAGTAAAAAAGGTAAGAAGAATCGCGTACTCGAGCTTGAAGCGAGAAAGCAGCTTCAAACTTGGCCCTCTCGGACATTTGATCCATGGGAAAGAAGAGGACTTCGTTAGTATGAAGAACAGCAAGAAAGTCAATCTGGTCCTCAACAATGTGACAGTTGACGTTGTCGGGCAGAGTGCTTGAACTCGAAACAATATAAGAAGAATAGCCAGCCTGGTTTTCGTGGCGGGCTTGCTTAGCGGGAGGAGCATGAGAGCCCGCGCCATGAGAAGGGGAAGCAGGAGCCTGAGGCATTCCCTCGACCTCCACCATTCTGAAGCTGTCATCCCAACCAGTCCTCCCCTTCTCCTTTACCACCTTCTTCCTCCTAGGAGCCAAAATAGGCATTATCTTTGGCTTGGGGTCCTGGGCTTTACGAGTAGATGAAGATTAAGAGTGACGAGAATATCCAGTCGGCTACTTAACTACAAGGGTTAAGATAGCAGACTCATGAGAAGAAGCCATCGCGTAAAAGTTTTTGTTTTTTAAAGGAAACTAACCAACGGAGGGTTCGGAAACAATTGGCTCTGAGGACAAGCAACGTTTGATTCGAAGAGCTGAGAAGGAGTCCCATTGCACCTCACCGTCCCTCAGCTTTACCAGAAGACTCTCAACAGTCTCCGTGAATATCAGGGATGGGTACACTGCAAAAAAAAAAAGGGAGAAGAATCGAATTAGAGTCTGAAGCAGAGGACAACCGTTGGAAGGAAGCGAAAAACTACCAGATTTATCTCTCCAATCCTGATAAATATAGTCGGGGTTGAATCCTCCGATAACAGCCGGGGAGAGCTTGAAGAAAAAGAAATATTGCATCTAGTTCGTATCTTTATTCAGGATCTCGTCAAGAACCCTACGATATTTAAGAGGTAAACCGTCTTAGAGCCAGGGTTCCTCTTGATAAAATAAAAGCAAAGGAGCTCATGAACGCCAAACGGGACACCAGCCCCAACCCCGCGAACTAAGAGAGCGAGGCTGATGCGGAGAAACGACAGACACATTTGGGCAAATGAGAGGTGTAAAGAACGAATAATTGAAAAAAGTGCACTCGGGCTCGAGAAGCGAAGGGACGGAGGGCTCATGAACAATTGGCTCCGACGAAGGGACGCACACGAAGTAATCTCTATTCTGCAAAAAATCAGACCGCAAGCGAGGTGACTAGAATCGAGCACTTTGTCAGGAGGGCAGTCTCCAATTGACCCTGGGCACAGGTTAAAGCATATAGATTTTTTGAGCCATCCGTCTTGACGAACCAAAAGACTCTCGAGAAATCTAACTCCCAGATATGCATAAGCATAAAAAATTGGGCAAGGTCCAGATCTACGAACAGTAAAAAGCTGAAGAAAAATCCCCGGAGAGAGTGTCTCGCCAAGCTCACGAGTAAGAACCAATGATGCAACCATTGAGCACATAAGGTTGGGAACGACTTTTTTAAACAAAAGGCCAAGTGAATTGAGCAAAGATAGTAGATGAGAAGGAATCGGAAACGAAAGATTGTAGTCATCAAAGTAAGAAGAAGAAATCGAAATATAACTTGGAAGGGAGTTAGAAGAAAGACGAAGATCAATTTCACCGGAAACGTGATGTTTAACCCTAAACTCCTCCAAATCGCCCTCAGTAAGGAGAGGATGACGCGAGGCGGAACGTTTGGACGGACCGGCAGAGGAACGAGCCTTTGCTGAAGATGAGTTTCCGAAAGATGTTTGTGGAGCTATGGGAGATAAACAGTGAAAGAAGCAGGGGACGAAAAAAAAGTAAGAAAGAAGAGAGAAGTACGAAAGAGAAAGAAACAACGAAAGTAAGAAAGAACAGTAAAGTATAGGGATATGAAAAGTTTACCTTGGAAACCATAATGGAAATGCGTCGAGCTAAAGATGAAGAAAAATGGCAGTTTATAGAGCCAATAAGTCTGAAAAAACTGGGATCACGATTAATCGTGGAAGAAAAAAAATCACGGGAATCAGAGTGAGAATCTCCTCAAATTCACCGGATTCGATAAGATTGGGGGCAGTTGGTGATATCCAATTAGTCAGGCCCATTAAGGATATGTCCAATTAAGAATTAGCCCGAAGATAATTAAGAAAAAGAATTAACCCGAAACGATTGTATATAAAAAGGGTAAAAAAGACTTTACGAATATGAACGAGATTAAAGAATAGCTTTTTACGATGAGAAGCTTTCAATATTGAGCCGTGTGTTTGTGTAGTGATAGAGATTAATATAAGAATATAAAATGAAGTGTAAAAGGGCAATAAGATCGTAAAAGGCGTGGATGGTTTCTTCTAGGGTTCACTGCAATGGCAAGCCATGCTATTATTATATGGCTACGGGGCTACTGTTTGACGTACAAAAGTCTAAAAACTGTCAGTCAGAAACAGGTCCAAAACTTTGCAATTAATATAATATAATAATTAAAGTTTTTATTAAAAAAATTGTTATGGAAAAAGGACAAAAGGGAAAAAATGAGGATGCAGATGAAAGCAAAATGTCAAACACTAGTTTCAGATTTTATCGGGAACTGGGGTTTGACAGTTGGTGGTAATGGCCTTATCAAAACATGTGCATCTTTTGGTCTTTGTAATCTACTGTTTTAGCTCTACGTCTTGTCCAATTGTTCACATGTAAATGCCATTAATATTTTATATGGGACTAACCTTTTTTAAAACTAATATACTATATAAATTGGATTCCTTCCTATCTTTTCATTAGGACAATCTAAGGAAAACTCTCTTTCTAATTCTAGCACAATATAGCAACTTGGCCATTCAAATTACCATTTTGGAACCAAAAGAGAGAACATGTACGCATTGAACTGTGGATTTTCGTTAATGTTGCATTTTTTTATCTAGGATTGATAAACTTTACTTAATACTCCAAACCTTATTAAACATGATAATATTGTTACTTATGTTGAATTTCTATTATTAAAAATGTAGAAGACTAGGTATTTGACTATTTCCTTGCGTTATAATGAATTTTTATAACAATTAGACAAATAAGATCATATTCATAATTCAAACCTTCAATTTTAAATTCTGATTCATAATCAAGATCCAATGGAATTAATTGATTTTCTAAACTCCTAACTAATCAAAAATATATTCATAATTATATATATATATATATATATCTAACTAATTGATTAAAAATATTTTTCAACGGCCAAATATTTTACCAAGTTATTTAAATGCATCTTAAACAAAACTTAGTGTTAGTATTGCTAATACAGAATTCAAATTGACCACTATTTTGCTATTTAGTCATATCTTATATCAACATCATGAAATTTTGGAGTACTATCAGAAAGTAAATAGATTACACCAGTTCCACGAAGTTAACTAAATTATCATACACCAAGGAAAAACAAAAGATAATCTTCTTTTGGTTAGTTTGAGAGATGGAGAAAGAGAGAGGTGAAGAAAAATAAAAAAGAGATAGATCGGCAAAGAGAAGACGTCAAACACACAACGACGAACATTTCCGATCAGCCCAACTAATCTCTTCAGATTTTTAATATATTCAAATCAATTAAATTAAGAGAAGAAAAAAACAGAGAGAGAAGAAGTTAACATGAATAGAGATAGAAGAGTCATTAAATGTACGAAGCGACATTCACAATAATTCGAAAGGTGGAAGACGAGTTAGATACGGCCACTTCTCCTTCACTGTCCTCGTCCACCTCAATTTACCCTTTTCTCCGGGAATCCTTCTCCTCTTCACTTCCTTCCAAAATCAACCTCACTGAGTTTTTTCACTTTTCTTCATCGGAGATCGTGTTGAAGATGATGTAATTTATGTATCTTCATAGACAAACTTTTAAACCCTTTTCTGTTTGGATATTTTCGATTCCCTAATTTCGCCCTTTATTTATAGCCATGCATTCCCACGACGAGCTTTTCAATTTCCATGGCGGAATCCGGCGATTTCAATGGTGGTCAGCCTCCTCATAGTCCTATAAGAACCTCTTCTTCAAGTAGTAGTAGCAGTAACAACAACCGTAGTGCTCCTCCTTCTGCTTCAGTGATGGTGAGAAAGCGATTAGCTTCTGAGATGTCTTCTAATCCTGACTACAACCACCACCACTCATCTCGTCCTCCTCGCCGTCTTCTTGACCCTAACTACACCACGATTTCACAACCAACACCGTCTCTTACGCCTCCAACTGCTGTAGCTTCTCAGCCAAACCCTCCACTTTCCGTTTGTGGCTTCTCCGGTTTACCGGTTTTTCCTTCAGACCGTCGGAATGCTACGTCCGTACAGCCAATGGATCAAGATTCATCTTCTTCTTCTTCACCTACAATTTGGGTAGATGCCATTATCAGAGACCTTATCCACTCTTCAACTTCAGTCTCAATCCCTCAACTTATCCAAAACGTTAGAGACATTATCTTCCCTTGTAATCCAAATCTCGGTGCTCTTCTTGAATACAGACTTCGTTCTCTCATGCTACTTGATCCTTCCTCTTCCTCCGACCCTTCTCCTCAAACTTTCGATCCTCTTTATCAGATCTCCAACAATCCTTCTCCTCCTCCTGTAACACAGCAGCAGCAACAACAACAACAACAACAGCAACAGCAGCATAAGCCTCCTCCTCCGACGACTCAGCAACAAGAAAGGGAAAATTCTTCCACGGATGCACCACCACCAGAGACGGTGACGGCTACTGTCCCCGCCGTGCAAACAAACACGGCGGAGGCGTTAAGAGAAAGGAAAGAAGAGATTAAGAGACAAAAGCAAGATGAAGAAGGTCTGCATCTTCTCACATTGTTGCTACAGTGTGCTGAAGCTGTCTCTGCGGATAATCTCGAAGAAGCAAACAAACTTCTTCTCGAGATCTCTCAACTATCTACTCCTTACGGAACCTCTGCACAAAGAGTAGCTGCTTACTTCTCTGAAGCTATGTCCGCTAGATTACTCAACTCGTGTCTCGGGATCTATGCGGCTTTGCCTTCACGGTGGATGCCCCAAACGCATAGCTTGAAGATGGTTTCTGCGTTTCAGGTGTTTAATGGGATAAGCCCTTTAGTGAAATTCTCACACTTCACAGCTAATCAAGCTATACAAGAAGCGTTTGAGAAAGAAGATAGTGTGCACATCATCGACTTAGACATCATGCAGGGACTTCAATGGCCTGGTTTATTCCACATTTTAGCTTCTAGACCTGGAGGACCTCCTCACGTGCGTCTCACGGGACTGGGTACCTCCATGGAAGCACTGCAAGCCACTGGGAAACGCCTTTCAGATTTCGCAGATAAGCTTGGCCTCCCTTTTGAATTCTGCCCTCTAGCTGAGAAAGTTGGAAATTTGGACACTGAGAGACTCAATGTAAGAAAAAGAGAAGCTGTTGCTGTTCACTGGCTTCAACATTCTCTTTATGATGTAACTGGCTCCGATGCACATACTCTCTGGTTACTCCAGAGGTAAACAAATCTACCTTTAAACACTTTATTAAAGTATATTCATTGTTAGCATAGGAGAGAGATGTTCTAAAAAGTGGTGCTTTGTGTCAATAATTGGGAATGAACAGATTAGCTCCTAAAGTTGTGACAGTAGTGGAACAAGATTTGAGCCACGCTGGTTCCTTCTTAGGAAGATTTGTGGAAGCAATACATTACTACTCAGCATTGTTTGACTCATTAGGAGCAAGCTACGGCGAAGAGAGTGAAGAGAGACATGTTGTTGAACAGCAGCTACTGTCGAAAGAGATACGGAATGTATTGGCCGTAGGAGGACCATCGAGGAGTGGTGAAGTGAAGTTTGAAAGCTGGAGGGAGAAAATGCAACAATGTGGGTTCAAAGGAATATCTTTAGCAGGAAATGCAGCAACACAAGCCACTCTTCTATTAGGAATGTTTCCTTCAGATGGTTACACTTTGGTTGATGATAATGGTACACTTAAGCTTGGATGGAAAGATCTCTCTTTACTCACTGCTTCAGCTTGGACTCCTCGTTCTTAAGTTTTCTTCTTTTCACAAACAATGCCCCATAAATAGATTCACTTGGGTCTTACTTCTTTTTTCTTTACTTTTGAAAGAAAAATCTATTGACAAGAGAGGATTCTTAATCCATTTGTTGTCTTAGTCGCACTCGCTTTGTATTGCTGCCTGATTGGCGGAATACATAAAGTTGATGATCTTCATGGATTAGAACAAGTTGATATTGAATAAAACATCATCACTTGTCAATGTCAATGATACATATACATCACAAATAAATAATGAAAAAACACGTACGACTTTTATGACTTTTAGTTTTGGGGATAAAGTGAAAATAGTACACAAATGCACATTATGATGTAGTTTTGTTATCGATATCTTCTTCTATATGTTATATGGTTTATAATCTTTATACTTACTTAGATCTTAGATCATCTACGTTTGGATGTTGGATTTGGACGTAAAATTGTTTGTATTTTTGTTTCGAAACTTACCGTAACAGTTAAGACTTTATTGTCAATTTGAAAAGGCGTTTTATTTTTTTTGGATAATGAAAAGGAGTCTTTAATATATAGTATATAAGTTAAATACCATTAGTGGCGAGCTTGATCCCAGATATCATATGGCTGGAATACATCTTTCCGCCCATTGGCGTCATCCGTTAAATTCATGTTCATCCTTATTTTATAATTAAAATAAGAAATAATGATTAAATAGTCTACAATTATGTTTTAATAACTTAAATAGTATTCAAAAAGTTGGACAAAAAAAGAGGTGTAGAAAAAGTCATTAAAAAATAGACTTATCTACTTATTTACACAATTACCACTGAAAAAAAGAAAAAAAAAAAGACAAAACTCCTTTTACGTCTTCTTTCTCTTTTCGCAATGTCTTCTTCGTCTTTCTTGATTTTCATGATTTCAAACTTCAAATAGAAGCAATGTACTATATGTTTTGCAATTTTGAACTCCAAATTGTATGGTTTTAACCAAATCGAAATGGGTTTCTGACATATTGATATTGATTTTGTTTTTCCTAGGGTTTGAGAGATTTCTAACCCTAAACTTACAGATCTAAGGATTCAAGTCATTGGTAAAGGTAAATGTTGTATTCTAAGTTTTAGGGTTTAGATTTTTTGGGTTTAGTCTCGATTGTTAGTTTGTCATTTGGTAGATTTTGGTTGATTTTGGTTGATTTTCAGGGTTTTGTCTCCATTCTTAGTTTGGTAGTATGGTATAGTTTGGTAGATCATCTGGGTTTGTCTTTGGTTATATGGTGATTGTAGTTTGATAGATTTATGTGTACTTTGGTTTCATGTTAGCCGAGTTTGATCGAGTACAAGTGTAATCTGATGGTAGGGTTTGGTAGATTTATTTTATATTGTGGTAGAGTTTGGTAGATTTATTTTACAATGTGGTAGACTTTGGTAGAGTTAGTTTATAGTGTGGTAGAGTTTGGTAAATGTATTTTATAGTTTGATAAAGTTTGGAAGACGTAGTTTATAGTGTGGTAGACTTAGTTTATAGTGCGGTAGACTTTGGTAGATCTTTTTATAGTATGGTAGAGTTTGGTAGATTTATTTTATAGTGTGGTAGATTTATTTTACAATGTAGTACACTTTGGTAGAGTTAGTTTATAGTGGGTAGACTTAGTTTATAGTGTGGTAGATTTAGTTTATAGTGTGGTAGACTTTGGTGGATCTTTTTTTAGTATGGTAGACGTTGGTAGATTGATCTTATAGTGTGGTAGACTTTGGTAAATTTATTTGATAGTGTGGTAGACTTTAGTAGATTTGTTTTATAGTGTGATAGACTTTGGACGATTTGTTTTTGACGTGTTTTATTGTTTCTCTTTATAGGAACACATCTATGGGGAGGAGCAGAAGTACGCTCAGAGGGTGGTTTCAACGGAAGACTCTCGATGATAAACAAAACCATTAACTACTACTATTGCACATTCATGTGTAATTTGGTTTCATGTTGGCCGAGTTTGTTTGTAACTTAGCAGAGTTTAGGTGTGACATTTCTTTTTTGGCAGAGTTTGATCGAGTAAAGTACAGTTTGATGGTATATATTTGGTAGAGTTAGTTTATAGTATGGTAGAGTTTGGTCGATTTATTTTATAGTGTGGTGAACTTTGGTAGAGTTAGTTTATAGTGTGGTAGAGCTTGGTAAATATATTTTATAGTCTGATAGAGTTTGGTAGACTTAGTTTATAGTGTGGTAGACTTAGTTTATAGTCCGGTAGACTTTAGTAAATCTTTTTATAGTATGGTAGAGTTTGGTAGAATTATTTTATAGTGTGGTAGATTTATTTTACAATGTAGTACACTTTGGTAGAGTTGGTTTATAGTGTGGTAGAACTTGGTAAATGTAGTTTTTAGTTTAATAGAGTTTGGTAGAGTTAGTTTATAGTGGAGAGACTTAGTTTATAGTGTGGTAGATTTAGTTTATAGTGTGGTAGACTTTGGTAGATCTTTTTATTGTATGGTAGACGTTGGTAGATTGATCTTACAGTGTGGTAGACTTTGGTTGATTTATTTGATAGTGTGGTTGACTTTAGTAGATTTGTTTTATAGTTTGGTAGACTTTGGACGATTTGTTTTTGAAGTGTTTTATTGTTTCTTTTTCACAGGAACACATTTATGAGGAGGAGCAGAAGTACGCTCAGAGGGTGGTTTCAACGGAAGACTCTCGATGATAAATAAAATCATTAACTACTATTGCACATTTATGTGTACTTTGATTTCATGTTGGCCGAATTTGTTTGTAACTTAGCAGAGTTTAGGTGTTGCATGTTCTGCCTAACTCTACCAAACAATTGCTACTACTTAACTCTACCTAACTATACCAAACAATCGCTACTACCTCTGCCAACATCTGCCACACTATCAAATACAACTCTACCAAACTCTATCATACAGTGGACAAACTCAACCAAACTCAATCATGTTGTCGTTACTAACCATTACCAAAATCTACTACACTAGTGTTACTAACTCCACTAAAATCTACTACAAAGGGTCTAATGTCTACTAAACTCTACCAAACTGAAAAAACCTCATACACTTTGTCCCCAACAATATGACTTCCTAATTATAGAAAAGTTAGTAAGGTTGTTCTGTGACAATGCTTGGTGGAGGTAAATTATGACATGGTAGAGTTTGGTAGAGGTAAATTATGACATGGTAGAGTTTGGTGAAGGTAAATTATGACATGATCGTCTTTTGTGGTAGTGCATGCATGAGTTCATTTGATATGTAACTCAGTTTTACCTTGTGGATCTGTTGATTTAGATCAAAATCTTCATGCACCATGATTTACAACCATGAGAAGTATTTACTAGAAAGAACCAATGATTTTGGTCGAATTTCCAACTCCCACAAACTAAAACGATTTGATCCATATATCCAAAACCAAGCAAAATAATCTCAAAAGATAAGGAATGAGGTCAAGCAACAATGGTGATTTGTGTTTCAATGGTGTTTGGCTGCATTGAGTGAGCGAGAAAGAAGGTAGGTGATGCAATAATTAAGGGATAAAATCGCCAATCTACAAACTAGGTCAAATGAGCCATCTCTGCCAAAATCTACCACACTAACGTAACTAACTCTACCAAACTCTACCACACCATCAAATAAAACTCTATCAAACTCTATCACACAGTGGACGAGCTCAACCAAACTCTACTACACTAGCGTTGCTAACTCAACCAAACTCTACCACACTATCTAAAATCCTACCAAACTCTACTACACGGTGGACGAGCTCAACCAAACTCTACCATATAACTCTACCAAACTCTAATACACTAGATTTTCTATCTCCACCAAACTCTACCACACTATTAAATAAAACTCTACCAAAATCTACCACACGGTGGATGAGCTCAACCAAACTCTACCAGATTACCCTACCAAACTCTACTACATTACCGTTGCTAACTCCACCAAACTCTACTACAAATGGACAAAGTCTACCAAAATCTACCACACTGAAAAAACTTCAAATACTTAGTCCCCATCAAAATGACTTCATAATTACAGAAAGTTAGTATGGTTTTTATTCGACAATGCTTTGTGAAGGTGAATTATGGTGTGGTTGACATTGGTGGAGCTTGGTTTAGCTTGGTAAAGCTTATGCTAATGTGGCAGCAGATATACGCGATTGGCGCGTGCTAACGTGACACAATTCATTAATGGTATATTACGTTTTTGTTTACACATCTCAAAAGGACAAAATGGCAGTTTAAGAAAAAAAGACTATTTGAGTCATTTATGATAATTCTAAACTATTTAAGTCATTTCCCTATTATTCTACACTACTTGAGTGAATCACCCTTAAAATAATGTCTTTGAATTGTCAGGACATTGGTAGCTCAGTTACTTACAATTATTTGAAGGATTTTTATCGAAGAATCAAGTTTTATTTTCTATTCTTAATAGAAACCAAGAAAAACGATAATTATCTCGAAAGATTATTACCCGAATTCCAAATGGATAATATGATCACTGTTGAGCCCATAGGTGCAAGTGGAAGTCTATCCCTATTTTTTAATAATTCATATTAAGGATAAAAATATAATCAATATCTCAGTCGAGATTAAAGGTCAGAAGACCTTTCTCTCTTTTATCTATGGGAATCCTGTTTACCATTTACGGGAACAAGTGTGAGAAAGATTAACCAGATTCAGAATACAAAGAACTGAACCATGGTTCATAATTGGGAATTTCAATGAGATATCAGGACATCATGAAAAGAAGCAAGGGAGAATGAGAAGTTTAAGCTTATTCGTTCCCTTTAATACGATGCTACAAAATTGCAGTTAATTGAATTCCCCTGCATCAGGAATATATGGTCGGTGGAAGTCAAAAGAGCCTTATTCCAGATGGATCCTGGGAAAGCTCTCGAATCAGATGGAATGACGGCCCTTTTCTTCCAACAATCAGGGGAAATTATAAAAGATGACTTGGTTAAACTAGTCAACGATTTGTTGGAGACGGTTTTTTTTACAAAGATCTGAACAAAACGAACATATGCCTAATTCCAAAAACATTTAAACCAACGAAAATGGCTGAATTTTGTCCCAACAGTCTTTGCAATGTGATATATAAGATAATCTCTAGGGTGGTATGTTTATGTCTAAAAAGGATTCTGTCTCATTTAGTATCGAATACACAATCAACCTTTGTTTCAGGACGCTTAATTTCAGATAACATCTTGATAGCACATGAATTGTTTCATGCTTTAAAAACAAATAAAAAAGTGAAAGGAGCGTATATGGCAATTAAAACGGACATGAGCAAAGCATACGATCGTATTGAGTGGGGTTTTTTACAAAAACTATTATCAAAACTTGGTTTCCAAGAGCTTTGGGTAATAGGCATTATGCACTGTGTGTCCTCGGTGCAATACTTTGTACTCATCAATGGGGTTCCAAGAGGTCATATAAATCCTCATCGAGGACTACGCCAAGGTGATCCCTTATCCCCATATCTGTTCATTCTATGTACTGAAGTGTTGATTGCAAAACTTCAACATGCGGTCAATCAGAGACAAATGACGGGGATCTCAGTAGCAAGAACGAGTCTGGCAATGTCACATTTATTATTCGCCGATGATAGTCTTTTCTTTTGTAAGACTAATTTATCAGAGGATTCTACAATTCTACAAGTGCTAACAGAGTATGAGAAGGTTTCCGGTCAACAGATCAATTACTTAAAGTCCTCTATTCAGTTTGGAAAAGAAGTAGACCTTTCTGAAGAAATGATATACAAAATCATTTAGGGATTAAAAATCTATGGGGTATGGGCACCTATCTAGGTCTACCAAAAGGGCTGGAGGGAGCAAAAACCAAAGTTTTCGCTTTTGTAAAGGATAAAATAGATGCAAGAATCAATTCATGGTCAGCCAAATTCCTATCTAAATGAGGGAAAGAAGCTTTAATCAAATCAGTTCTCACGGCTATACCATCCTATGTAATGTCATGTTATCGTCTTCCTAAGACAATCACCTCAAAAATAACTGCGGCCATTGCAAATTTTTGGTGGCAAAGTTCAAGTATATCACGTGGGATTCATGGGGTTAAATGAGAAAGATTATGTAAGGTAAAGAAAGAAGGTAGGATTTAGAGCTACTGAGGATTTCAACTGTGCTCAACTATGGAGATTATTATATCACCCAGAATCCCTCTTGGCTAGGGTGCTCCGAGGGCGTTACTTTTTGGGTTTTTCACCACTAATACCAAGAAGATCATATTCACCTTCTTATGGATGGAAAAGTATTACATATGCACGGGCATTGGTCATGAGAGGCTTGATCATACGAGTAGGAAGTGGAGAATCTATTAAAGTATGGCGAGATCCATGGATACCAGACGTAAACCCACGACCAGTGATGAGAGCAGGTTTACAAGTCCATCCGGATTTAAGAGTGGTGGATATTATAGATTCAAGTTCATGTCTATGGAAATAGTCGTTAATCAGGTAATTGTTTGACCTGAGGGACGCAGAAATAATCCTGGGAATTCCTATCCCACGTCGACCATCTATAGATCGATATGGATGGCATTATACCAAGTCAGGCTTATACACTGTTAAATCTGGATACTGGGCGGAAGGTAATGTCACACAAGTGTCGGCAGTTCCTTTTGGTCCACATATCCACGATTTGCAGTCCCAAGTCTGGAAATAAAGACATCATCGAAGATTACACACTTTCTTTGGCAAGCATTATCAAGTCAGGGTGCGGTGAAAACAAATATCTCATATAGGGGTATTAATTGTGATGAACATTGCACTATTTGTGGGACAAATAAAAAAACCATCAACCATGTGTTGTTCAAGTGTCCACCAGCTATTCAAGCTTGGGCACTATCCAAGATTCTGGCGGGATCTAATTTTCCAGAACCAACTTTATTATCTAACATCGAGTACCTGTTCAGAGAATTAGACCGATCTACGGACTCGAAAAGTTTTCCTTAGATTCTATGGTTTTTATGGAAAGCTCAAAACGAAAAGGTTTTTACTAATAAAATAAATAACCCGAGATATTTGATTTTGGCAGCTGAATCAGAAGCAGAGATATAGACATCGACTCAACAAGAGGTACCCACTCTATGCAGAAGTGATGCAGGAACATTTGGTCATAACAGTGATGCTACAAGTATACCCTTAGTGGGTAATCCGGCTTTCACATGGTACCAATGCATGACAGACACATCTTGGAAGAACGCTGATTTACACACATGACTGGGATGGTATTGCTTTCCGTCCGAGAGTTGAGGAATTAACATGGGAGGTCAGAGCATCAGACGAAGCTGCCCTCCACGCAGAATTCGAAGCACTCCTTTGGGCCATGACCTGTCTTTTCTCTTTGCAGATTGTTAAGGTGGAACTCTTGGTAGACTGCTCAGAGTTAGTCCAGGTGATTGAGGAACCGGATGGTTGGCCCGCGTTCCAGTCATATTTGGATGATTTCTACAGACTTCGAAGTTCCTTCAGACTTTGCTTCATAGTTGGGATTCCTCGTGCTCTAAATTATAAAGCTGACATTCTAGCCCATAGTGTTAGAGGGTTATTTAGATCTCAAGCCTTTGTAAATGATGTACCGAGACTATGGTCCCGTTTTGTATGAAATGAGTTAAATTAACAAAAAAAAATTAAACACCATTAGAGCATCTCCATCCATAAATTTTTTCAAGAGTTTTTCCTATACAAAATAACAATCAAATAATAGTTAATAATATTTAATTGTATGAGTTTCTCAAAAAACTGGGTTTGGGTTTCTTAAATGAGAAACTCTTTCTACTTTTCTGAGAAACTCTTGAATTAAAATATTATTATATATTATTTTATTATTATTTTTAAGTTAAGAAATTCAATAAGGAACCCCATTGATGGAGTTGCTCTTAGAGCACCTCAAATGAGGACTCTTAAGTGAGGTTCTTAGTATTTAATAACATTTAATTAAATCAAAAATGAGTTTTAATGTGTAGAATAGAACCTAGAGCTTTAAAAATTCTTAAGAGATGATGACGTGTAACCATTTCATTGGTGGAAAGATTTTCGCCGAAAGAAAGAGTCACCCTTTGCTGTCTTTCTTCTCATTTCGAGTTTTGTCGAAGACATTTGTTTTTCTCTTCTCCCGTGGCGATTGAACGCGATGAGGACGATGAGAACAATGTAGGCAATCAAGGCGGCTCAGTAGTGGAAACGCCGATGCTCCTCCTTCTTCTTCTCCGGTGACTCTTCTTCGCTCTGATGTCTTCTCTGTCTTCTTCATCCATGCGATCGAGTTTCGATTTAGGTTATCTCATATCACTTATCCAATTCACCAAATAGTAGAAATTTATGTAATTGATTAAGTAGATTGATGAGTGATTGTTTGTTCATAGGTGGAAGTGAAATTGATCGATGGAGATGGTCAAGGCCTGATGTTGAAGTCTACACCGTGTTGGTTAATGATATTGCTGTTGCACAACCTCAAACCGGAGTTCAGGTAATGATGATTCAACTTAATCTTCAGTGCTTAACATATCTTTCTATGTATAACAAGATGATTTGCTTTTTCTGTTTTTAGATTGTCTCTTGTGTTTATTGTTGTTACCAATACGAGCTTTTCTTTGGTGATATAATCAGAATAGAATCAGAGGAGCTCGAGTGAATTCTCTTCAGTATCTCTCTTCCTTTTTTGCCTTGCTTTAGGGAAATGGTGATACAGCATATGTTTGGTGTGAGAGTGGTCCTTGTTTGAAAATTTGACCTTAAAAATTCGAGTTGAGACGTGTGTGGTTTTGATGCTGGGATAATTTTGTTTCAATTTGACAATGTTCCTCTATGGAAACGTTGCATAACTTTGATTGTGAAATTCTCTAGTTTTAATCTTAAGTATTATTAGTTCAAGTGCTTCACTTCATTGTCGTAATAACTAAATTGTGAGATATTAAAGACTTTGTGGGTCTTTTGTTTGTTGTCTAATTTGATTAGTAGATGTTAAATTGTTTCAAGGTTATAGCTTATGCCTTTAAGTTTAAGGAAGTAGAAGAGAGTTAGAAGAATAAACCATTCTTTCCCTTTTATTTAGTTAAGCTTCATGATGAACCTGTAATATGATCCTGAGGTTCTCTTGATGTTTCTTTTCTTCTCTATGAATTTGTCTCTGCGTTGTTGGTAGTATAAGAAACTGATATAATTTACCATTTTGCAGACACTCACTTTTGCATGGGTCAACTTCTTATTCTCTGGATTTGCTGCAGGTTTGTATCCCAAAATAAGTTGTTGCCATTAGTGTGACAAAAACGAAGCTCGTGAAGGTATATCTCCTCTCTCATGAAATCAATTGTCTTTTATTTTTTTGACGAAATCGATGTTCGATTACTCATTTTTGGATTTGTAGTCCCTTTGCTGCTTGGATTGTTCCACGGTTGGTGAGCTGCTATGGCAACTCATCAACACACACAAGCTCCTTCCGATATCACCTATCCAACAACCGATGCAAATCCCTAGAGTTCAGGTTCAATTTATATCCTCTAACCATTATTTGTTTCATTTATGGTGGATTTTATTGGTTCTATGAACGAAATCAGTATTTGACTTTGTTGTTCATTTTATTTTAATGATGAGAATGAGATGTTGTAGGCAAGATTAAGTATTACGATGGCTTAGTTACCGATTTTCTATTGAACTATTAGTTCGATTTTGGAGCATTTTTTATTTATTTTGCTGAACATATCATTTTGTATTTCATGAAAGTTTCTTTCTCTATGTAGACTATGATTGATATTGATTGTGAATTTGTTGTTACCATCTCCAAAAGAAAAAAATGGATATTGATTGTTATTTTGTTGATATTGGTTGTAGATATTAGAATTTATTTTTGGTTAGATATCAATTGATAGTGATGGTCTCTTCTTCTCTTCTATTAGCTTTGATTGAATTTGTCAAAAGAAAAAATATATATATTATGTTGCTTATGCAGGCTAAGCTCTGTTCAAGTGTCTTTGAGGCAATCGAAGAAGGATGAGTTGAAGCTGCTACAAACAAACTCCAATACTCATGTGTAGTTATTCAGCCTCTCAATTTTTATCTTATTTATCATCAGCATTCACTATTAGATACAAATTTGTTATGGTAAGCATAACTATTAGTTTATACAGATTTTTTTTACGAACCCCAAGTGGAACCCAAAAAAATTAAAAAATCATTACAAGAGTTCTTAACTTAAAAAAAATCATTATTTTCATTAAAAAATGTTAAAAACCCCAAATGGGGTTCCAGTGGTTGGAGGTGGTCTTAGAAGCTAGAAGTCAAAGTATATTGATGACGAATCAACATTGATTGATTGATGGTCTTTCTCTTTCACTTCTAACAATAATGAAGATGACGATGGTTGCATCATCCTTATTTGGAAGTCCTCATTAGCGGTCTCAATCCCGCAATCAACAAAACAAATTATTACTTGCAAAGTCACAGTTCCTGGAGCCCCATCATTTATTGTTACATCAATATATGTTGCTAACACTGTCTTAGAAAGAAGAACATTATAGCTAACCTCTTACAATCCAAGTTGCATCAATATGACTCCACTCCAAGGATTATAGCTGGTGACTTTAATAATTAATTCACCACTCGAAGCTTTCCTCTCCATTTGTATACCAGCCAACCCCAAACATGTTGGAATTCAAATATTTCCTAGAATCGATGGAAATAAGGGACCTTCAGTTTTATGGTCCTCTCTTTACCTGATCCAATAAGCAACTGATCAATCCTATAGCCAAAAAATTGGATAGAACGCTAATTAATGAGTTCTGGTTGCGTCAGTTCTCCCAAATCCATGCCAATTTCCTTGCTCCAGGCATCTCAGACAATTCACCCTATCTAGTAAACCGAGCCTTCAACCTTCCTTAAGCTGGTACCAAGCCCTACAAATTTTTAAACTACCTAACTCGGCATCTAGACTCCCTTACCAACCATCTCAACCTTTCTTTTTGTTCTTTTTTTTTTTCTCTTGTTTTCTTTCTTTCTTTTTCTTTTGCAGAAATTAAAAAGAAGCAACCATAATCTAAAGGTATTGGATAAAATCTCTGTCGATGGTGAATTCACGATTCATATAAAGAAGGAATATATATATATCGTTTGAGTTTCCAGCTATGATTAATATCAAAATTACAAAGATGAAACAAAAGAACGAAGAAGAAAATAAAGTAGATGGTCGAAACAGAAACCTAAAAATTTAGGTTAAGCTATGATATCATACCAAGAAATCTAGATATTTGTAAACTAGTTTCTCATCTTATTCATATGAGGACCACAACTTTATATACACATACATACGATTGGTATTAACCTAATAATATATTTAAGCTATACATTTGTATCATATGAACCACTATTTAACCTATGCTTAAAGTCAATAATCTTCGTTATTGTAGATTATAATTGTTTTTACCATGTGAAACAATGTGTCTCATCAAACTGTTCTTCACAAGCTCCTCTATTTAGATATGGAGCTACAACGTCTAATGTAAAGTGGGGTGACATTATGGAAACTACAAATCATCTTAATGACGATGACTAAATCATCTTACAGCTTGTGTGGCGGTTAAGGATAACTTATATCACAGAAGAATAAATTATTACTCAAATTGTGATCGTTGTGGGACTGAGGATGAGCTGATAACTCATGTTATATTTGAATGCGCACTTGTGATTCAAACATGGGCTTTATCAACAATTCTCTCAATGATTTAGATATTTCCAAAACCATCGATATTCTCAAATATCGATTGTCTTTTTTGGAGAATCCCAAAATCTATAAAAAAAGACACCTTCCCATGGTTATTATGGCATATTAGAAGGCTATATAAATGATACAACCTTCTGAAATGTAGATTGAGATTCCTGAGAGATCATTCGTTTGGCCGAATCTTAATTCTTGGAATGAGATCAAGCACATTATAGGTTTGAAGTGATTCAACCCTAGTGTTTTTCCTCTCTAGTCCAGCATTGGCAAGCGGTTGCTAGACTAGTTTGTGCAGACTCGATATTTACAGGTTACCGTTGCTTTGTGGGTGACTCCTGAAAAAATTCATAATTCTTTTATAGTTTTGGCTGGTTTTGTTTTCCAAATAGTTTGGAAATGCCGTGTATGGGAGCTAGAGGGATTAAACGAAGCCTTTCGACAATATATGCAGAAGTTGAAGCAGTTATGTAGGTAATGACATGGTTATTTATCCTAAATGTGATTGAGGTAAAGATAGCTACATATTGAGCAAAAATCATGAAGATGTTGTCTGATCCAGATGATAGGTCGACTTTTCTCGCATATATCAAAGATTTTGCTGGATTAAAGAGTAGGTTGAAATCATTTTCTCTTTTATCTTATTTTTTGTTCGTTGAATCATAAACCAGATTTTTTCGTCTGTTCAGCTTGATGTTTAGCTCATCCATTATTCTAGAAATTTGGCTTGTACTTCGATTCTTGTAAACAATTATATACTCAGAGTGGAATATTTTTAATGAAAGTTGAAATTGACAAATGGAAAAAATGTCTAGAGAATAAGATGATTGGATTCTAGGGGTGTTCAATCCGAATTTCGGTTCGGTTTATTTGGTTTTCCGGTTTTTCGATTCGTAAAAAATATCTACCATATTTAAACCATATATAATGGTTTGGTTTGGTTTGGATAGTCTCGATTTTTGGTTTATTTGGTTTTATACCAAAAACCATAAATTTATTTAATTGAATTAAATTTTGTCGGTTTTTTGTATTA
>OVAX01001322.1:9161-47979 GCA_900406405.1 Lepidium africanum | reverse complement strand
GCAATGGTGGGTTGGATGGGTCCAGTGAGGTTAGTGAGTTTGCGGAAGGTAAGGGATTGCAAATAAGGTAAGTCACCGACTTCAGGTGGTATCTGACCGGAGATCTCGCCGTCTTGTATGAATAGGTCGGTGACACGGTGGTTAACGTTGGCACCGCCACACCTGAGGCAGTACCAAGTGCAGCAATCATCTTTGGGGTCCCAGGAGGCAAGATGGTAAGGGTTGTTTAGGGCTTTTTTGATCTTGAGGAGAGTGACTTTGTCCTCTGGATGACAAAGATGTTTAGCTAAAGAGGTTGTGAGGAGCGTGGAGAAAAACAAGAACAATGTCGTTGCTTTATCCATTGCTGTTTGTGTTTTAATGGAAACTATGATTGATATGTGTGTACATATATAAGCTATGAACGTGAAGAAGCATGGTGTGATACTGATACACACTTAGTGATCCATTGTTGCTTACTAGACCACGTGTTAAACGCTTTCCGGATATATTATTATAAAATTATCCACTTGTGCTTGATCTGTCTGTTACCGTCCTTGGGGCCTCCCAATTGACCACTTTTGTTGCTTTGGTTAATTTTGAGAGAAAAAAAAAAAGCAATAATAGAGCATAATTCAGTCAATAAAGTGAAAACATTCTCATTACCAAAAAGAGAAATCAAACTGCACAAAAAAACAGCACAATTATGCATATCACATAACAGGAGAAAGAAGGAGACTGATTACAGTAAGGTTTCTACACGAATTTGTACCGAGAGAGATAAGAAACACCGTGCCTTAGTCGAAAAGTAACAGCCTCGCCGCGAGAATCATCGTCGAGAAAGCCTCGAAAGCTTGGAAACCAACAAAAATCCTCGCAGGAAGAAAGAAGAAATCAACTGAGCCCTAGTTTCTAATGGCCTTACTAAATTGGGCTTATAACTTCGGTCCATAATTATTGATAGAAAGGGGATTTATTTTCTTCTTCTTAACCTTTTTTGTAGATTAATCTATCAAAACAAACTCTTTGCAAATGTGCCATGAATTTATCGAATTCAATTTTTGATTCATGTTTATATAATCAATCCAGACAATAATACATATTTGACTATAGACTCAAATCGAATTTGTCGGAAAACGTAGAGATAAGCTTTGATTTACTTGCAAGGATCAAGAGGTACTCCACACAAACACTTATTGTGAAAATAGTTGTAAGAATCATTTTCCTGATGGTTGAATCCTCCGATTAGTCCAGTAGGGATGCGTCCACACAGTTTGTTGTAGCTAACATTGAAGATCTGAAGAGGAGTTTGAGTCCACTTAGCCGGAATATTCCCGGTGATGCCATTGTGATTTAAGTCTAAAACACCAAGTGACTGTGGGATCTCAACCTTGGAGAGATCAAACTGGAACATGTTTCTCGATAAATCAATAGAGAACGTCGTTTTGTTGGCACTAAACAACATGGAAGCATCACCTTCGAGCTTGTTGCGTGAGAGATCGATAACGTTAAAGTCGAGGTTGCCTAGTGACTTGGGTAATGAACCAGAGAGCTGGTTGTGTGATAGACGAAGGTCAGGGACTTCTCCTGGAAACGATCCAAATGACTCTGGTATTGGACCTAAAACAAAGAGATTGATGAATTATACAAAGAAAGCGATGCTGTAACGAGCAATGAGAGTTCTTTACCTGTAAGCTTGTTCCTGCTAAGTTCAATGGCTGTTACATTAGGTAACGTAGAGAGAGAACTTGGTATGAAGCCAGAGAAACCATTGAAGGAAAGGTCTAAGAAGACGAGATTCTTGAGCTGGCTTAGAAAATCCGGTATTGGACCAGTCAGATTCAACGAGCTGAGCCTTAGGGTCTGGAGGTTCTTGAGTTTAGCGATGGAAGGTGGGATATTACCGGTTATGTTAGTGAGTTTATGGAAGAAAATTTTCTGAAGATATGGTAAGTCACCGACTTCATACGGAATCTGGCCGGAGATATTGCCGGCAAATATGGTTAAAGCAATAACGCGGTAGTTAACGGTGGCATCGCCGCACTCGAGGCAGTACCAAGAACAGCAGTCAGTTTCGGGGTGCCAGGAGGCAAGGTGGTAAGGATTGTTTAGAGATTCCTTGATCTTTAGGAGGGTACTTTTGTCATTTTGATTACAGAGTTCTGTTTTAGACAAAGAGGTCGTGAGGATTGTGGACAAGAACAAAAGAGAAGAAAGTAATGTTGTTGTCTTATCCATCGTTCTGGTTTTGCTTGGTGCAGTGGTACTGATTTTGTATTTTGTTGAGAACCTGCAATTATATATATGGATTTTAATGTTTATCTATCAATACATTTGGTCAATATGTATGTCGGTGTTGATATGTTTGGTAATGTTTTCAAACCACACATTTATTAAGAATTGGTTTAGGTATTGTAGATACGAAGTACAATAGTTGTTAGAAGTTTGAGTATTCATGTGATCTAAATGTTGGTTTGTAAAAGTTTTTAGCCTGAATTCATTTATTATCAAATGCAAGTATCGTTGATGTATTATTAATCAAACCAAATTATTCATTTTTATCAATACAGTTTTTCTTTTTTGATAAAATTTTTCATATATCAATACAGTTGTCTATAGATTCTTTGGAAACGTACAGTAATGGCTTGGCTGCTTCAATCTTCACTTGCAATTCTCGAGAGGTGCACCACACAAGCACTTGTTGTGAAAGTATGAATAAGAATCAAATGTTTGAAGTTTCCCTCCAAATGGGATGTGTCTACAGAGTCTGTTGTAGCTGAGATTGAAGAACTGAAGAGGAGCTTCAGTCCATTGAAGTGGAATATTCCCTGTGATGCCATTGTGATTTAAGTCCAAGACACCAAGTGTGTTTGGGAGCTTAACCTTTGAGATATCGAACTGAAACATGTTTCTTGATAAATCAATGGACCATGTCGTTTTGTTGGCTCCAAACAACATTGAAGCATCACCAGAGAGCTTATTGCGGGAGAGATCGATACGGTTAAAATCGAGGTTGCCTAATGACTTGGGTAGCGAACCGGAGAGCTGGTTATGTGATAGACGAAGGTCAGGGACTTGTCCTGGAAACGATCCAAATGACTCTGGTATTGGACCTAAAACAAAGAGATTGATTATTATACAAGGAACAACATTATTGAAACAAGTAAGAAGAGTTCTTTACCTGTAAGCTTGTTTCTGCTTAGTTCAATGGCCATGATTTTAGGTAACGTAGCGAGAGAACTTGGTATGGAACCAGATAGATCATTGAAGGAAAGTTCTAAGAACTCAAGGTTTTTGAGCTCACTCAGAAAATCAGGGACTGGACCAGTCAGATTCGTCCAGCTAAGTCTTAGCATCTTGAGTCTCTTGAGTTTGGCTATAGTGGGTTGGATTGTACCAGTAAGGTTAGAAAGTTTACGGAAGACAAGAGTCTCAAGATACGGCAAGTCACCAACTTCAGGAGGAATCTGACCAGAGATCTGACCGGAGAATATAGTCAAAGCTGTGATACGGTGGTTCACGGCAGCATCACCACACTCGAGACAGTACCAAGAACAACAGTCGGTTTTAGGGTCCCATGAAGCGAGATGGTAAGGATTGTTTAGAGCTTGCTTGATCTTGAGGAGGGTAGTTTTGTCATTTTGGTTACAGAGATCTTTAGAGAAAGAGGTAGTGAGGAATATGAACAAGAACAAGAGTGAGGAAAGTAATGTCGTTGTCTTATCCATAGTACTGGTGTTTGGTATTGGTTATGTGGTTTGATGGAAACTGTGATGTTACATTCATAAATAGGCTTTAGAGGAAAAGAGATATTTGATCTCTCAGAAGCTTAAGCCATCATAGATCACACACACATGATAGTCAACATCGTCGGCGTTGAATTTGTTTGCTGGAAATGCAATAACACGTTAGATAGATTTAGGGTCCAACTGGTGTAAGTTACATCTCCTGGTCGCTTTGGAGGCTTTGGAAGCCAATCAATGTTTTCACTAATAATTAGGATTATATCTGGCTATACTGTGAGATTTGATTATTTTTTAAACCCGTATTTATTTAATTTTTAAATCTGTGTTGATATTTAGAATATAGTTTTCTATATATTGTTTTAAAGGTCCAAAAACCGAATCGAAATCAACCCAAATCAGATGAATTAAACCCGAAAAAAACATGAAAAAATATCCCAATGAGTCATAAATCTATGTATTTGAAAAACCAAACTCAAACCCGAACCAAATCAAGAATCAAATTTTAGTTTTTCTATTAAATTTTTTTAATTTTTTAATTTTTTATGTAAAAATACTCGAATCCGAACTCGATCNTTTCTATTAAATTTTTTTAATTTTTTAATTTTTTATGTAAAAATACTCGAATCCGAACTCGATCTATACCATACCAAACTCTATACGGAAAATAAAAAAATCTGAATATTTCTTAAACCAAAATAACAAAAATACTAAAGTATGTGAACCAAACTCGATAAAATACCACAATGTATCGTAAATCTATGTACCCGGAAAATCGAATCTAAACCCGAACCAAAATAGAATTAATAACTGAATTTATAACCGATATATTTTAATTAAGAATTAATTTTTTTTATAGAAATTTATCTATTAAAATTGATTTGTAACAAACTCTACCTTAACATATTTTTAAGAGTTGTTATGAACCATAGTTTAAATTTTATCCTAAAGTTTAAAACATAATCTAAATGAAAATGTCTCCTGCTTTAATATATAAGATACATCTAAATTTTCGAATCTATATATTTGAAATATTTATTTTGAGTATATCACATGGTTGTGAATGTTGCAGCCAATTTGATTTGAGTGTATTGAACATTATTGATGGTGATTACAAGAGGAATGTTTAGGATTTGAGTGATATAAATGCGACGAGGTTTAACGGTCATAAATTCAACGGCTATACGATCCAAGTGATTTGACAGTTGTTGATAGAGATTTATCTTAAACGGCTTTATTGATTCTTGTGGGGAGAAGCAATTTCTATGGACATAAGAAGTCATCGACGAGAGGCCTATATATGGGCCTAAATTAGTATAGTAAAGTAAATTAAGCCCAATTATGTTCAGAAGGCCTTCAAAATATTTGGTTTGTTTCGTTTTACATTAATAAATCGTATTAATGTATAGCAAATTAAAGCAATAAAATTTATGTGACGAGTCTATCAAGTTGCTGAAATTGATGGTGAGTGGAAGTTTCTTCTTAAATTAACGCATATAATGATATAATCATCATTACTAAGTAGGCAGCAAAAAAATAGTAGCACTAAAGTTTGATTCTTGATTAGTTGATTGGTGGAGATTATTAATCAATGGGTCTTCATAAAACATAAAAAAGTTGTCGTTTCTTTTTTTTTTTCACTAGGAAACCATATATATTGATAGTGAATTTTTCACAATCCAGTTATTCAAATACTTTAGTTTATGATTTAACATCAACAGTTTGATTCATCTCCACTATATATAATATACTAAAATATGATTTTGAAAAGTGAGATTTTAACTATGGATCAAAATTCGTCAGTTGAATTGTTGACAAAAAAATTATATATTAATTAAACAGAGATGAAATTTCATAATAGTATAAACCCATGAAATACAAAAGTGTCACTAAATTATACAAATACAGATATATAATAAGCTAGAACAAATAAGGAACGAAACTCTAAAAATGTTAATCCGAGTCTAATGTGAAGTTGCCAAGTCATTCCGTGGATATCATGAGCTGGAAGCTGATTTGAGATACGAAGGAGTCATGTGGAAGTCACGATTAAGCTCACGAAGATTTGTTATGATAAGTTATTTGAATTTTTAGATAGATCTTATCTACTCAAGTTGATAAGATCTATTGTTGCGTTTTTGTAGGGTTTTAATTTCCGAACCCCTTCATTATAAAAGGGGATCTCAAGTGTAAAACAAGTTTAGAACTTGAGGGTTTGAGTTTTAGAACTTGTGATTTGAGTTTTTAGGTTATCGGTTTTAGAGTAGTGTTAGGTTGGTATCTAGTCTTAGATTAAAACCAACGGGATTTAGACTTTTGTAAGAAAAGTTAAATTTCAATAAAACATAATTCTCAAATATTTTCCTTTGTGTTTTTAGAATTGTAAATTTCAATTGGTATCAGAGCAAGTCACCGTATAACGTTTGTTAGTTTTACAGGCGCTAGATCCTGAGGACACGATGGACAATTCACAAAACAACTAGTTGTTGTTGCCAAAACACTTAAGCTGGATCCGGAGAATTACGGACACTGGAAGGTTCAGATGGCTCAGTACATTCATGGTATTGATTCTGATGCGTGGTTGGCAGTTGAAGAAGGTTGGGAACCTCCTATGATGAAAGATGCTGCAGGAAATTTAGTACCAAAGCCAAGGAAAGATTGGACTGCTGACAAAAAGTCTTATGCCAAGTGGAACTCA
Source organism: Lepidium africanum (assembly GCA_900406405.1). Taxonomy (NCBI): domain Eukaryota; kingdom Viridiplantae; phylum Streptophyta; class Magnoliopsida; order Brassicales; family Brassicaceae; genus Lepidium; species Lepidium africanum. Next base: position 41,559 of record OVAX01001322.1, on the reverse strand, counting down.
AAAGCCATATCAGCAATCTTCAATTCACTACAACCTAACCAGTTCAAAAGAGTACAAGGCTGCAAAAGTGCAAAAGAAGCTTGGGATATCCTGGAAGTTGGGTTCGAGGGCACAAGTAGTGTGAAGAAAACTCGTATAGATTTGCTTGCCTTAAGATTCGAAAATCTGTCTATGGGAGAAGATGAAATTGTGGCTGAATTTAGCAGCAAACCGTCAGCTTTAGCACATGAGGCCCTGATTCTAGGAAAAACCTACAAAGACAAGAAACTTGTCAAAAAGTTCTTAAGATGCCTTCCAACAAAATTTCATGGTCATCGATCAGCTTTAGAAGTTTCTCAGAATTCAGATAATATGAGGTTTGATCATGTAGTTGGTATAATGCAAGCCTATGAGTTACAGCTAGCTGCGAAGGATAGTGTTGCAAAAGGAAAAAGCATAGCTCTCGTGGCTAATAAACCTTCTTCAGGAAATGAATCAACTGAGAATCTTGAAGAAAAAGTGGGATTGATAGTCAAATGTTTTCTTCGAAAAGCTAAAAAGGAACAGAAAAAGGAGTATCAAGCATCTGTTAAGAAAACTTCAGATAAAGATGGGTTTAAGGCTGACAAACAGTGTCTGGAATGTCAAGGATTCAGACATTTTAGATCAGAATGTCCTTTGGTGAAAAGGAAGATGGCTATACAATGTTATGAGTGCAAAGGATACAGACACACTAAAAACGAGTGTCTGTCAAAGGTAAGTGGCAAATTCATCATTACATCTTTGAGTGATACAGAAAGTGATAGTGAGGATGATGACAATATTCTAAATCACTTTGTATCCAATCTTGGTATTGTTGACATGAATGACATAGACGAAAGCGAAGATCATGTTGAAATAATTTATAACTCTCTAGAGCAGAAGCCTGAAGAAAGTCAACAATCTACTGATTTGCATGAATTAAAAGAGTGTGATTCGGAGTCAGATGATGAATTGACCATGTCTCAAGAAGATCAACTGGAATTGCTCATAAAATCTATGGTTGAATGTCAAGAAGAAAACAAGAAGCTGCGAAGCGAAAAGCAGAATGTGGAGTTGTTACTCAAGAAGATAGAAAAAGAGTTAGAAGACACCAGGTTGAAAAAATCTCAACTTGAAAGCAGACTCCATGAGCAAATGAAGCAAATTAAGATGATGACAGGAACAAAGGATTTAGATTATTTACTCACAGTTGGACGAACCAGTGGTGTTAATCAAGGTCTTGGTTACAACGGAGTTGAATCCAAGGAAATGAAGTTTGTCAAAGCAACAAGTGAAGATGCTAATGTTACTGTTAAGAGTCATAATAGAGCATCAAGAGATAACTACGACTATTCACAGCAACATTTTGGTCTTGGATGGAAGAATTAGAGATCTGCAAACTACAGAACTCAGAGGGCTCGACCTATTGATTGTTGGTATTGTGGTGCCTATGTTCATATTAAAAGACAATGCTACAAGCTTCAGACTCGAGTGCAGAAATTGAGAAGACAATGAAGATTCACATTCAACGGATAGAACAGGAATCAGATTTGGGTTGAGAAACGAGATCTCTACTGTAGAGTAGCATTTACAGCTGAGAAAACAGACTTCAAATCTTCGAAAGGAAAGTGGTACTTTGATAGTGGATGTTCAAAACATATGACAGGAGAAGAGGAAGCCTTGAAAAATGTTGAAGAAGTAACTGCTGGAAAAGTTACCTTTGGAGATGGAGCTAAGGGCAAAATAAAAGGAAAAGGTCACACTGCAAGCTCTATGGATCCAAAACTAACTGATGTTTTCCTTATTGATAGTTTGAAAGTTAATCTCATCAGTATTAGTCAACTGTGTGATACTGGTCTAGATGTCACATTTACTCGAACAGATTGTCAAGCTGTAGATGTGAAAGGTACTATTCATCTGGAAGGGGTAAGAACTGGTAATGACTGCTATATGTGGGTCCCCGACACCTCATATTTGACAGCAAAATCTGAAAGCAAAAATTAAATCTGGCATTAGTGTTTGGGTCATATGAACTTTAGAACAATAGTGGATCTGTCAACCAAAGAAATTGTCAGAGGTCTACAAAAACTCAGACGTGATCAAGAGTTTGTTTGTGGACCTGGCAGTTTTGGGAAACAAGTGAAGACTCAACACAAGTCTGTGTCGGATATAAAATCTAAAGATATTCTTGAGTTAGTTCATATGGATCTTATGGGTCTCATTCAAGTTGAAAGCTTAGCTAAAAAGAAATACATTCTGGTTCTTGTTGATAATTTTAGCAAGTATACATGGGTCCGATTTCTTTGTGAAAAAAGTGAATCTTTTGAAAGTTTCAGAATTTTGGCTTTACAGCTGAAGAATGAACGTCAGGGAATCAAGTTCATTCGTAGTGATCATGGAGGGGAGTTTGAAAATGAAGCTTTTCAAAAATTCTGTTCGGCTCAAGGTATTAATCATCAGTTCTCTACTCCGCGAACTTCACAGCAAAATGGTATCGTGGAACACAAAAATCAAACTCTACAAGAGATGGCTAGAGCCATGCTACATGGTAGCAATGTTCCGAAAAGCTTATGGGCTCAAGCTATTAATAGAGCTTGTTATATTATCAATAGAGTGTATGTGAGGAAAGGAACAAGTAAGACTTCATATGAGCTGTGGAAAGGAAAAACACTAACTGTTCACTACTTTCATGTCTTTGGGTGTGTCCGTTATATTCTCAACGACAAAGATTACTTGGGAAAGTTCGATTCAAGAAGTGACGAAGGACCCTTTCTTGGGTATTCAGGATCAAGTATAGCATTTAGAGTCTACAATAGACGTACTTCCACCGTTCAAGAGACGACAAACGTAGTTTTTGATTATACCTCTTCATTTCATCTCCTAGATCAGCCAGTAGATGAATCAACAACTGATAATAAACCTGTTTATACACCACAACAAAGTGAAATCCAATCTAACTTGGACATCCCAACTCAATTTCATCGGAATCACTCCTCAACTAACATTATAGGCGAGATTCAGGGGGGAAGGGTTACCCGTGGTAAGCAGATTAATTTCAAATAACTCAATGGCAATGTGGCTGCTACTTTTCAAGCATTTATGGTTCAGAAACAGGTTGTAGTTGAAGCTGTTGAATTTGAGTGTTTTGTCTTAAAGATAGAGCCGAAGAACTACAAGGAAGCTTTACTAGATGAATTCTTGGTTGCATCTATGCAAGAAGAATTATCAAACTTCCACAGATTGAATGTCTGGGTACTTGCAGTTCGGTAGAAAGATGTGAATGTTGTAGGAACCAAATAGATCTTCAAGAACAAGATAGATAAAGACGGGAAAGTTGTCAGGAATAAGTGTAGATTAGTCGCTCAAGGCTACTCTCAAGTAGAAGGAGTTGACTTTAAAGAAACATTTGCACCTGTTACTCAATTGGAATCTATCAGATTTCTGTTTGGAATGGCATGCAAAATGTTGTTCAAGCTGTATCAAATGGATGTGAAAAGTGATTTTTCGAATGGTTTTCTACAAGAAGAAGTGCATGTGGAACAACCAAAAGGTTTTGAAGATCCAAAACATCTAGACTATGTTTACAAACTCAATAAGGCTCTATATAGGGCTTAAACAAGCACCAAGATCTTGGTATGATCGTCTCGCCATATTTTAGATTGAAAATGGCTATTCTCGAGGAAGTGTAGACAAAACCTTGTTTACATATCTGAATAATGACGGATTCATAGTGGTGAAAATCTATGTTAATGACATAGTCTTTGGTTCTACAAGTCAACAAATGGTCGATAAATTTATTAAAGTAATGACTAAAGAATTCGAGATGAATATGAATGGTGAACTAACTTACTTTCTGGGTCTTCAAGTTAAGCAGACGTCTGATGGGATTTTTGTGAATCAAAGTACTTATGCTAAGAATCTTATTCAGAAGTCTGGGCTAGAAACTAGCAAGGCTGCCAAGACTCCTATGGGAACTGATACTAAGTTGTTTAAGGATAAGTCAGGAAAATCTGTGGATGCTACAACCTTCAGAAGTCTGATTGGAGGTTTACTTTATCTGACTGCTAGCAGACCAGATATTTGTTTCTCAGTACGTGTCTGTGCAAGATTTCAGGCAAATCCCAAAGAAAGTCACCTTCAGGCGGCAAAACGTATTCTAAAATACGTAAGTAAAACTCAGAATCTTGGTTTATTCTTTACTAATGACACAACTACTAGTCTTGCAGGTTACTGCGATGCAGATTGGGCTGGATGTGTTAATGACAAGAAAAGTACAAGTGGAGGATGCTTCTTCATGGGCAACAATTTGATAGCATGGTTCAGCAAAAAGCAAAATTGTGTTTCCTTGTCCACAGCAGAAGCAGAATACATAGCACTTGGAAGTTGATGTACACAATTACTTTGGATGAAGCAAATGTCTGCTGATTATGGTATTGCTTCTGAACCTTTACTTGTCTTTTGTGATAATCAAAGTGCTATCAGTATTGCAAAAAATCTTGTTCAACATTCTCGTACTAAGCATATTGATACACGTCATCAGTTTATTCGAGAACTTGTTGAGGAAAAACTGGTTAAACTTGATCATGTGAACACTGATTATCAACTTGCTGATTTATTTACCAAACCTCTATCTTTCAATCGATTTGTTGAGTTATGGACGTCGATTGGAATTTGTGAATGCTAATCTTGTTTACTAGGTGTCTGTAGATCTGATCAGATACAGGAACTTGGTTTTGACACTGGAAGCAGACACTTGGGCAAGGTAGATAGATATCAGATTTGATCAAGTCAGAGGAAAATAGCTACCTATAATGCCGTCACAAGATGATTTTTGAGCTGAAATATTAAATTTTTCATAGAGCTGAGGAAAGTAAGTGTATTTGAGTTGAGAAGTCAAGTGATACTCATTACACAAATTTCACTGATGAGTGGAATATCTGAATCAACAGGTTGAGAAATCAAGTGATATCTTTGATTCAGTTTTATGCAAGATGATGAAAGTATCGTACTCGTGATGGTTTACCAAGACACATGATCAAGAAGGGTATATCCATTACCAACCAAGTGGTTATACCCTACTTGTGATGTTGCAACAATCAAATGATCGAGAAGGGTACCTACATCATTTAAGTATGCATTTGAGACTGAATATGACTTTCCAAAGGAAATTCCAGCTGCCTAATCCGTTTAATATTCTCAACACTTTGAAAAGGGCTTGTGATAAAGGCATGCTAGTGTGAAAGTCTAGTATGACTCTTAATTCTGATCGTACGTCTCAGTGAGTAGGGTGTTTGTTGAGAGTATCAGTGACTAAATTCTTTTGTGGATGATCATGTTTTAATCAAGGCATAATATTTTGTTATTCTTCAATTTTATTTTTAATTTAATTGTTTTGAGAAAAGTGTTCACAAGCTCAGTCTAACCTGGGTCACTCACAAGTCAGATAATCTGTCAGTTCACTAATACTTAGTTGTTCATTTTTTATGTTGATTCACTTTTTCGTGATTTTTTCTTCATCAGTTGGGTCTGAACTAAACAGTCAATTCTACATGAATTAGACAATATTTTTGGGCTATATTTCACTTTGCAGGCCCATAATTGAGACGGTGAAACTGAAGAGTCTTCAAAGAGCAGATTCATTGTTTCTTCTCGATTCATTGAACTGCTTTAACTCCAGAAACATTCACTTACCAGATTTTCTCAGTCTTCACTCAACTCCTATATACTCTGATTGTGCTAGTCATCTCTCTTCACAAATCATTCATCACAATCAGAAAAGAAAAGCACTCAAAAGTCTCAAAATGGAAAACATGCAAGGCTCTCAAGGTTTCGATCTCGCCACCAGTGTAGCTTATGTCAGCAATAAAGAAAGATCCATGGTGGTTTATCAGCCTCAGATGTTGAAGATCTCCTCAACAACCGCACACTCGGAATCTGTAGTTCAATCTCAACCCGAAGCTCTTGAATCTGATAATCAGGATTTATTTCCACCGCCTGAGCAAGCTAGGTCACCCTTTAACGGCAATTGTGAAGATCGTGAAGCCGATTCAAATCCCATTCTCTCGAACCAGTCGCCTGTCAGAAATCAAATGGAAGATGAAGAAGACGTTGAAATTTTGAAGGTTTCTCAAGCATCCGAAAAGACAAACCCTAGACAGAATCGTAAGCGCTCGTTAAATGTTGATTTGAACACCAGAAGTCACAAAACTCGGCGATCAGTCAAGCTTGAGTTTTCATCACAGCGTTCACAGGTCCTTTCAACTGATAAGTACGATCCTGATATCTTTCCGCCTTCCATTGCATTCCGAAGGTACAAGCTCTATTCCTCTGATAGTGAAAGATTCATAGTAAAATACACCTATGAGTTTGACGATCAGGAATCAAGTTAGTTCAATTAGTGAAAGATTCTACTTTGTTTAATTCTTTGGATACTGTCGTGGATTATAACTCTGACATTCTCTGTGAGTTCTAGGCAAATATGCCTTTTCAAGATCAAGAAAGTGAAGTTTGGACAGTGTTTCTGAGGGGATTCAAGTACACGATTTCTGCCTCGAAGATCAATGAAGTACTAGAGGCACCTGATGTTCCTGATCGTTCAAATCCGCAAAAGGTTGAGAGCTTAACCGAGGATATGGCTATCATTGTCACTGGCGGTTCTCAAAGAAACCTTTCTCTAGTGAAGAAGGCTCACTTCACTAACTTGTACTCTCAACTGTATACATTCTGCTGCACAAATTGGTTACCCACCTCCAAGGCTATGTGAGTAACATTCATGTGCAATTGGCGTATAAGGTTGGAACACGCAAATCCTTCAATCTCGGCTAAGTGATCTTCAACCAGATCAAGAAAGTAGCAGCTTCCATGAAGGAGACTAAGTCAAAACTCTACCTCCCTTATCCATCACTCCTGACAAGATTGATTGCTACTCAACATGAGATTCATGCTGCCATCTCCTCTCACAAAACTCGAAAAACAAGTTCAAAGAAGCAAAAAGTCAGAGGGACAACTGAGAGCTACTCGTTCAAGGAACTGATGGAAACACTCCTAGCTCACAGTCAAGAAATGGTTCTTCTTTGTAAGCAGGTGTTACAAGGTAAGTATATCCTCCCTTATTCTTTTCGAATTACTATTATTTGTTTTTTTTGACATTATGTGATGCTAAGCAGGGGGAGAAAAATAGGACTCTGACAATGAACAGGAACCTGCTGAAAATCAGATTCATGACATATGTGATTGAGGGGAGATTAGACTGAGGGGGAGAGCACTATTTTGCTCTTTTTTTTTTGTCAACGTGTGGTATTTCTTTTGAAAACTAGTTTTATTCTTGTTTCTCTTTTTGCTTGCTGATTTACAAACTTTTCAAGTTGTATTCTCACTTGTTTCTCGGTTAATCAATGTTTTGTTAAGTTCAGATTTATTGTATGATGGATTAACCTCTGATTTCAGTTCATTCAATTAGTTGCTCTTGCTTTGTTCTGTCTTTGTCTCTGTGTATGCAGGAATTAGAGAAGTTCATCAAGCTTAGCATAACATCAAGTAAAAAAAGAGGATATTGAAGTTGCCAAGTCATTCCGTGGATACCATGAGCTGGAAGCTGATTGGAGATACGAAGGAATCACGTGGAAGTCACGATTAAGCTCACGAAGATTTGTTATGATAAGTTATTTGAATTTTAGATAGATCTTATCTACTCAAGTTGATAAGATCTATTGTTGCGTTTTTGTAGGGTTTTAATTTCCGAGCCCCTTCATTATAAAAGGGGATCTCAAGTGTAAAACAAGTTTTAGAACTTAAGGATTTGAGTTTTAGAACTTGTGATTTGAGTTTTTAGGTTATCGGTTTTAGAGTAGTTTTAGGTTGGTATCTAGTTTTATATTAAAACCAACGGGATTTAGACTTTTGTAAGAAAAATTAAATTTCAATAAAACGTAATTCTCAGATATTTACCTTTGTGTTTTTAAAATTGTCAATTTCATAATGATCGAATTTAAAACTAGACGAAGCCATAGCTGATGACAAAACCTCTTATATTGAATAATACGTACCTAATGAAGAACTATGATCTTATTTAATTTATAATTTACATTGGAATCAAATCATAACTTTTATGATAAAGAACAGATGGTTGATAAAAAGAAACTTTATCTCCCCGAAAAAGGGCTTCTCGAAAATGTGTAGAACTCATTTATGGTTTGTTACATGAATACAACCAAAGAGTTTAATATGGTATAGTGCGGGCATTAAGATTTAAAATGGCGGGATAATAAGGTAATGATGTTACTCAATCATATAATAATCACTCTTTTACTTTTTTGGTATAAAGTTATCAGACTCAAAAAGCTAATTTTTAGATGCTTATTCCGATCAAAGAGAAAGTAACACTATCTATCTATATATATTTGCTTTTCTGAAAGAAGGAAAGAATCAGCTTCCCTCTAAAAGAAGTAGAAAAACAGAGAGAATAAGACTCAATTTTTCTTTCATTTTCTGCTTTTTCGTTGTACCTAGAATTGTTTCTCATTCATTATCTCTCTTCCAAATTTGAGTTTTTCTCGTCTATCAGATCGAAATTTGACTTTGCAATACTCTTAACTTCTTCTTAGTTTTCTCTCTATTTCTCTGGTGCAGCCAAACACTTACAGGAAGTTTTATGACATCTTTCTTAATAAGGTGCTACTTACTAAAACTCATTCTTCTTTACAATATATATGAACATACTTGCATGTGTTGCTTCTTTAATCTATTAAGATGATTTATTGCTCTTGAAAATATTCTTGGTCCATAGTAACATAACTCTGTTTCTTTCATTGGTTTTATGTGCTCTCTTCTTTGTAAATCTTACACACATATATACACATACTGTGAAATTTCTTTTTAGTTTAGGTATTAATCCTTAGCTTAATTTTCATGTACAAAAGATGATCCAAGCTAGTCTGTGTTTTCCTGCAAACACTTGAATGAGTTCGTGAAAACAAAACAAAGGAGACAGAAGTTTAAATTTAAACCACTTCGTATCGTTTAAACAGGTAAGGATCTTATTAGTTATTAGTCATCATCTTGTGTGAGGTTAAACTTTTATAACTTAATGCTAATTGGTAAGGTTTTAAACTAGCTCTATGGAAATACATTAGTTTCTTTACATCCAAGAAACTGATTAATCATTGTTTTTCTGCAATTTTCTGCTTTTTTTTGTATGTCAGGTGCTGAATTAAAGCGTTTTCAAAAGAAAAACAGAATCATATTGTGCAAGTGATCTAAAACCATGGCAGCCAAAGATGGAGCTAAGAGTCAAGAAGACTATAAGCTTAAAGACATGAAACCAGAGCTTGGAGAGAAATGGCCACATGGAGGACAACGTGGAGGAAGCGGATGGATCGGCACAGAACGAGCTGCAAGCACATACGACCTTGTTGAGCAAATGTTTTATCTCTATGTTCGAGTCGTCAAAGCCAAGGATCTTCCTCCAAACCCGGTCACTAGCAATTGTGATCCTTATGTGGAAGTGAAAATAGGAAACTACAAAGGAAAGACTAAACATTTCGAGAAGAGGACTAACCCCGAATGGAATCAAGTTTTCGCCTTTTCGAAAGACAGAGTCCAATCCTCTACAGTCGAAGTATTTGTGCGAGATAAGGAGATGGTTACAAGAGATGATTACATTGGGAAAGTTGTGTTTGATATGCGTGAGGTTCCTACAAGAGTTCCTCCTGATAGTCCACTTGCACCTCAGTGGTACAGATTGGAAGATCGGCGAGGTGAGAGTAAGAAAAGAGGAGAAGTTATGGTAGCAGTTTGGCTTGGGACGCAAGCTGATGAAGCTTTTCCTGATGCTTGGCATTCTGATGCTTCCTCGGTTCAAGGAGAAGGTGTTCAAAGCGTGAGGTCTAAAGTATATGTATCTCCCAAACTGTGGTATTTGCGAGTTAATGTGATTGAGGCTCAAGATGTTGAGCCTAGCGATAGGAGCCAACCGCCACAAGCTTTTGTTAAGGTTCAAATTGGGAATCAGATTCTGAAAACAAAGTTATGTCCTACCAAAACAACGAATCCAATGTGGAATGAAGATCTTGTATTTGTAGCTGCAGAGCCATTTGAAGAACAGTTATTCTTAACGGTCGAGAACAAGGTGACTTCAGCTAAAGATGAAGTCATGGGGAGGCTAATATCACCTTTGAGTGTGTTTGAAAAAAGGTTAGATCATAGAGCTGTTCATTCCAAATGGTACAACCTTGAGAAGTTTGGATTTGGGGCATTGGAAGGCGACAAGAGACATGAGCTCAAGTTCTCAAGCCGAATCCACCTGCGAGTTTGTCTTGAAGGTGGTTACCATGTAATGGATGAATCAACTCTGTACATAAGTGACGTGAAGCCTACGGCAAGGCAACTATGGAAGAACCCTATTGGAATCCTTGAAGTAGGAATCTTAAGTGCTCAAGGGCTTTCGCCGATGAAAACAAAAGATGGTAAAGCGACAACAGATCCGTATTGTGTTGCTAAGTATGGACAAAAATGGGTGAGAACAAGAACCATCATTGAGAGCTATAACCCTAAATGGAATGAGCAGTATACATGGGAAGTGTATGATCCTTGTACAGTCATTACACTGGGAGTTTTTGATAACTGTCACCTTGGAGGGAGCGAGAAATCAAACAATGGTGCCAAAGTTGATGCGAGAATAGGGAAGGTAAGGATAAGATTATCAACTCTAGAGGCTGATAGAATCTACACTCACTCTTACCCTCTTCTAGTCTTGCAAGCAAAAGGGTTAAAGAAGATGGGAGAGGTCCAATTAGCTGTGAGATTTACTTGTCTATCTTTGGCTCACATGATCTATCTTTATGGTCATCCTCTGCTTCCAAAGATGCATTATCTCCATCCATTCACTGTGAACCAATTAGACAGTCTTAGATACCAAGCAATGAGTATTGTCGCGTCGCGGTTAGCTCGAGCAGAACCTCCTTTGAGAAAAGAGAACGTAGAGTATATGCTTGACGTTGATTCACACATGTGGAGCATGAGGAGAAGCAAAGCTAACTTCTTCAGGATAGTCTCTGTGTTTTCAGGCTTGATTGCTATGAGCAAATGGCTCCGTGACGTCTGCTACTGGAAGAATCCATTGACAACAATATTGTTCCATGTTCTCTTCTTCATACTGATCTGTTATCCAGAGCTGATACTCCCAACCACATTCCTCTACATGTTCTTAATAGGACTATGGAATTTCAAGTCCAGGCCACGTCATCCTCCACATATGGACACAAAACTCTCTTGGGCTGAAGCAGCTAGTCCTGATGAGCTAGATGAAGAATTTGACACTTTCCCGACTTCAAAGGGACAAGATGTTGTGAAGATGAGGTATGATAGATTAAGAAGTGTTGCAGGTAGGATTCAAATGGTTGTTGGAGACATTGCAACACAAGGAGAAAGGTTTCAAGCATTGTTGAGTTGGAGAGATCCTCGTGCGACTTGCTTGTTTGTAATCTTTTGTCTTGTTGCAGCGATGGTCTTATACGTGACGCCTTTTAAGATCATAGCTCTTGGGGCTGGGATTTTCTGGATGAGACATCCGAAGTTCAGAAGCAAGATGCCTTCTGCTCCAAGTAATTTCTTCAGGAAGTTACCTTCAAAAGCAGATTGTATGCTTTGAATCGTACAGCTTCTTTGTGTCCTCTGGTCTTCTCTCGATGTAACGTTTTTTTCTTTTTGGTTGCTTTGTGTGCGTGTGGGCCTCTACGCTGTCACTTTCACTTTATTATTTGCTCATAAATGTTTAGTTCCATTTTCATCCTCCTTTAATCTGTTATCGGGTTTAGCCTAAATCCAAACACTAGTGGGCTTAATTGTACTGGGCTGTTATTTTGTCAACTGGGCCTTATGGAATCTTTCTTCTTCCTCTTTTTTTTTTTTTTGTTGTGTGTGCATAAACTTTCTTGGTTTCAACCAAAAAATACTAAACAAAAAATAAAATATCGTGGAATAGAAATTTATATCAGGCTAAATTTTTTTAGTCAAGTGGTTTGAATATCATCTATGCTATTCTTTGTATTTGATTCAACTTTTGGAAGTTGCTTTTGCTCTATGTAGTATTGTAAGAGATTTAGGAGATTGACTATGGATTAGTTCTTATCGATATAATTATTAACAAATTATATTATCAAGGAAGTGTCTTTTGGTTCAATACTAATTAAGTACTCTTCAGCTATTTTGTTTACTAGAGTTTGATTCCAATAAATTATCTTTGTTCTTCATAATAATATTGTTAAGATTTTGGAAAGTTTGATCACAATTGGGGTCTTGTATAAAAAGGTTTAATACTACCTGATTGTTGCTTTGGTGCATGTACAAACTACTTTTCCCAAATGAGAATTTTAGATGTATAAATTAGAAACTAAATAAATTTTGTTTTTGTTTGACCTTTATAAGTACAAAACTTAGAAAATTAAAAATAAGAAATAATAGGAGAAAATAACTGGAGACAGCAAAGAAATGAAAAGTAAAGAAGAAAGAGAGGCGTTGAAGCCAAAGCAAGACGGTACTGATCCCAAGTCCCTGACGGAATCCTTCAAAACTCACCATTTGTCACTTTCCTAACTGGTCAATACTTTAATTTGACCTAACATAACAAGTAACAAGCCTCTCTCTCTTGCATGCAACTGCAATTGTTGCCACACCTCTCAATTCTCTTTCACATTTCTTAAGACAAAACTAGTATATGTATGTTCTTGTTGTGTCTGAACTTGAAGATTAAAAACCAAGTCTAATTCTTTTTTTTATAACTCGGGTGATTCAGTTTAACAATGACGTTCAAACCTAGAAGCGCCAAGACTCTTAAAATCACGTTCAACCACTGAAACAAGGCTAAGTGTAGGCCAAGTCTAATTCTTCATTTGCATAAACGAAAGAATTAAAGGTATGGAACATTTGTCTATCCTCTGCATCTTAACTTTTAAAAACATATATGAAGAATCATATAACAAAAGAAGCCAAACAATGTTCCCTAATTGTACTGTGTATTTGAGTAGAGAGACAATATATATAGATAATAAAGGTCAAGCTGGCTAACTAATCAACCTATATCTTCTCTTTCATGAGTGGTTTTGGTCTGACACTTAGCCGTCGTGACGAGGACGAGCTAGCCAGAGTGAACTTAAAGCTTGAAGACGATGAAAGTACTCTGCAACAGCTAAGATACATCGAGCTTCTTGACGAGTGGTCAACAATTGATTGAGCCTATGGACCGTTTGGTGCCTCAAATTATCCGCCTGTAAGTTTTTTTCTTTATGTATTAGTCCAATAAGTATAATCAAAAGGCTTCATGTTTATTGACTAAGACTAATAAAAGACGATGAATTGAATATGTAACAACTCACTACAATAGTCTCATAAAACGGAGGTAAAAGACAACCATTTATAGTCTATAAAACATTATCAATTTTGTAGAAATTAGAATATGAATCAAATGATTTTGCATGACCTGAAGTTATATGGTTGATTGACGACTAATGTGTCGATTATTTTCAACATTTTGATCAAACAAAAATCAAAGGTTGTTACTATACACAGATAAGAACACGAGACTGAATTGTCAAAAAGGTGAATCTGTGAATTCCATAACTCGGTCCCACGCCATGTTTCATTACATACTTTTAATCACTAATTAGAACCATACATAATTAACCTGTAATTAATTAAATATATTTATATAATACCTGAAATTATATAGCGACAAAATCGAATGTATAAGAAGAAAGTGTTTTAGGAGGATGGGATACTTGGGCAGTTGCGTTCATGACATCATGTAACGTTATGGGCTCCAAGCTATATATTTGATGTGATATATATATATATATATATATGTAAATTGGTACATATATTCACAGCAATTGTCACGTGCCTTTAGAAAAGTGTATATATATGACAAAATAGAATAAAAATTGTTTGAACTCAATATATATTTTTAGTAAACTAACCCCATATTTACTACCTCTTTAAAGTTGGACCTTCTTTTTTATCTATTTATAATATTTTCTTAATTTTTATTTTAATATAATGAAAGATGTCAATTTGTATAGATGCATGAATGTTGTATGAGACTAGTTTAAATCTCCATTTGCATATAGAAAATGAGATTAAGAAACTAAATATAAAATTAATAAAGTTAGTTTATAAGAAAAGCAACCCGACAAAAATGAAGACAAGAGAAATGTATGTTAGATACCTACTTGTATAATGTCGGAATCAAAAGGCTATATATATATATATTACTTCATAATTAATAACTTCGCAAATTAGTTCTAACATCCTCTTCTAATCCATACAAAAATCAACCACTAGTATATTTTATTATTACTATTCTTGTATTTACGAATATCCACTAACCAATAATGGCCGACGCTATACCTATACCTAGATATATATATATATATATATGAGTTGTACAGAAACATATACACTCATAAAAGCATCTATGTAAATTCAGATAACGTGTTATAACAACTATATACTATATAATTATAAGGAGTAGTTCAAAGAATCAAACTATATTTTCTTACTTCAATTAGGACCACATTCCCTAGTCTTGTATATCATCTATATATATATATAATATAGTACAAAGATTGATATATATATATATATATATAATAGCAAGAACTCTCTCGAATAAGTTAAAATTCCTATGTTGCTAAAACAAAACTACTCCTAGCTATAGAGCAACCAGGAAGAAAATTTTGTAGACCCCAAGCTTTATTAAAAAATAAAATTATTTGGACCCTAGTAAAGATTTATTACATAATGAAATAAAAATATGTTGGTAAAAAATTTAATAATTTGAAAAAAAACTGGTTATATTTTGAGACTCTCAATCATGTGTTAAATCATATGTAACACTTGCTAGAACAACGGCCCTAATAATAGCGTATAAACTTTAGATAAAAAGAGATGATTTGAGGGTACCTGGAGAACGAAGCCCTCAAGAGCAGAGAGCTTATTGAGAGCTAAAGACATGTGTGACATGAAATTAGATAGATGAGGAGGTAATGGTGCAGAAGCAGGCGAGAGAGAGTCAGAAACAATGCTATCAGAAAGAGATTGATTCAATGCTTCAAGTCCTTGTGAGAGAGCCTCCTCGGCCTCTTGCGTGGATTGTTGCAGCCCACAAATCCCTACTATTTGTTGCTCTGTCAATGGTTCTATCTGGTTCACAATAACCTAAACATGCATGGGTTTCAAATTAATACAAGTTGAAATCTTGAGAGAACTATAAGTAAAAGTCATAAAGAACGTTGAATGCATTAAATGTGCAGTGTACTAAGCACAAGTTACTAGCTACACTCAAAATCTCTAATTTCCATTTTGTTTTCACTAAAATGGACATACGATTGAGACATTGCTCGAAGGTCTTGTCAGATATGGACACTATATTAAGTTTTATTATTCTCGTAGTTAGACATATAAAATTTTGAATAAAACATAGGTTGAGAAAGCCTTTTAAAAAATATATATGTATTATTTTGTTGCTTTTTATTTATTTTTATATATTTATCTTATTTATGGGTTTGTTTCCCCTACTTCTATGGACCATGCATAAATCGAAAAAACAGACAGGCACTTTCTTTTACATTATGCCAAAACCTAATCATTTCTAGAAAGACTTCACCATCACACAATTGCATGCACTCTTTATTTATTTATTTTATATTATTAATATTTTTTTTTTTGATAAAGGATTGATTTTATATTAATTTTACGTGTACATTTATTATTATCTACGTATATCTTTGTATAGAATTGGTTTTATATATATAGCCCACCCCATGCAATGTTATGTGAGCATATATATATATATATATACCTCCTCGAACAATATCACTATAGTCTATGTCTTGTCTTACATGATATTACTATACAATACCATCTATTTCGAGAATCAATCAACAAATTAGAAAAAAATGTCGAGAATATTAAATTTTATGACCAAAAAAAAAAGCTGAAAGTACTATGTATATTAACATGTACGATAAAAAATAGTAAGAGGTCAAAACTTTAGTCATTATTATATAGTCTTTAGTAATCCACGGAAAATGATAATGTTATTTAATGATTATATCTTGAAATGATCTATAGTTTGTATGATAAAATTTACTATAAACAATCTTCAAGTAAAAGTCCAAAATTTTAGGATTATCTAATGATCCAGGTTGATGATGATTTTCCAACAACATTAGGACTAATCTAGACATATTATACTAAACTATTGCTAATGTTCTTATATTAGTATTAAGTTGGGAGAGACACAAATAGATAAGTATAAGGTTGTAAGAAAGAAGGAGATTACTGTACCTTAATAATCTCAGATGGACGAAATCCACCCATCCACAAGAAGCAACGTTCGGCTGGAGTTTTCCAAGCTCCAGAAATGAGATGAAACACATCGGTCTTAGCTACCATTGCTTTTAGGTTAATTAAATGGTCATAATGAGTTAAAACGGTGTCCACAAACATCCTAAGCTCGTTCTCGTTCAAATGCTCTTGTGTTGCAACTCTCAGTTCGGTTAATAGTCTCTGTTGCTCCTCTAGCCACCTCGCATATTCCATATCAAACACCTGTGCTTCTGCTAATTCACATTGAGTAGATACGATCACTATTAGGAATCATGAGCAAGTGGTTTAACCTTATATATATAAATATATATATATATATATATATATATATCACTTGAGAAATCTCCAACTTTCCGATGTATTGTTTACGTACCAGAGCTGATGTTGCCTGGACCAATGGGAAGTCCACCTTGTTGTTGATCTCCTCCCACAAGAGACCCTCCAAAGAATACGCCCTAATCCATCAGAAATCAAATATTGGTAAATTTAGACTTAACTTAGATGTGTATATATATATATAATGTATATGAAAAGATAGGTAAAAATGTTTACTTGGGATCTGGCACGTTGAATCTCTTGTTCTAGTTGGGTCAGTTTAATCCTACATGACTCAAGTTGCTGAACATAAGCCTGTCGCAAAATTTACAAAAGTCAATAACTTTGATAGAAAATTTACAAATACTGAAGTACATATTTATATGCTGACCTTTTTTCGTAATCTGCTTTTTCTTGCTGCTTCTCTGTTTTGTGCAAGTCTTCTCAATGTCTTTTGATAATTTAATGAAATAAAGAAAATATCAAACACCAAAAAAAAAAGAAAAAGAAAAACATTTTTTTACACATTTATGTATCTGAATTCACTCACTTTAGGGTCTGATGATTTTGGTATGTCATGGTCTGATGAAGCAAGACCCTTTCTATTCTCTTCCTTCTGCCATAACATTTCAAAATGCTTCATTTATAAATTATATTCTATTTGTAAATTAAATTATAAATAAAGAGATAGAGACCTTAATGGATTTAGAAGCTTGAGAGGGTTGATGAAACTGAGAATGATTAGTCAAGTCCATTGATGGCTCAGAAGATGGTCTAGTCGAACCACTAGGTTGAGCAGATGGAACCAATCTTGTATTATCGGTCTTACCAAACACACAAACAAAAAAACAATCAAAATCAGTACTTAATAGAAAAATGAGAAACGTATAATAATTGTTCTGACTTTATATTATATGAAATAGCTAGTAGTTGCGCTGACATTATATTAAATTAGAAACAGAAACCAACCAAAATTGTCACATATAGATAAATAATTACATTTTGTGTAGAAGAAGAAGGTGGCTCTATATGCATAGGCTGAGACGGGAAAATGTTAAGAGTTGACGTTGGTGGTCTCATCTCCAAATTCTCTGCAATAAAATGATGATTCAGAGGCTGAGTCATAAGTGATGTGTTGAACTGGTCTGGTTACAACTAGTTGTAATCAAGGAGAGAGAAAAAAAGGGTTTTGGATTGAAAGATTTGATGTCTGAAAAAGAGAGAGGATCTGGTCAAAGCTGAAAGTAGAGTACAACTGATTGCAGAAGAAAGATTGAACATGCTTTTGCTGTGACTTCTAAAAGGAATCTTTTTCTTATCTGTTGAAACCAAAACCAAACCCCAATTTCCCAAAACAAAAGGAGAAAGAGAAAGAGAGTGCATACGAGTTGTGTGATGATATGGTAAAGGAGAAGGAGCAGTTGATGAAGGATCATGATGTCCTTGTCCATCTAGATACAGGAAGAGTGATGGGTCTATTTCTCCAATATCATACCCATCTTTATTCCTGCATACATAAACCTCTTAATTAACTCGAGAATCATCAATTCTTAAAGTAGCTTAAATATGACTTAAAAAAAGCTCTTAATTACATGAAGTTTCCATGAGAAGACGTGTTGGAAGCTGATGATAAGTGTTGATGATTCTGATGATGACCTTGCATCATATGGATGATGTTTTTTTTGTGATAGTAACAGCAAAAGATGATGATGAAGAGAGATAGTTTGATCTTTGATCTCTTATGTTGTTGGTCTTCTCTTCTGATGATGATGATGATATCTTCTTATATTATTTTTCTTTCTCTAAATTCTTGGAAAGAGATAGAGATTATGTAACGAAGCATTTAAAGCTCTTTTGGTGTTTTTGAGAGAGAAGTCGGTTATATTGAAGTGGAGAGGGTTCAATATTAGAGAAAAAATGGAGATTGGAGAGAAGAAGCAAAAGACAAACTCCTTTTATTTTTTCTTTTATTGATTATTATATTTTATAAAAGTTTCTTCTACCTTAAAATATTAGAAGGCGACTTTGTATTTATATCAAACCTAAGAAATTTATATTCTGATAAAGCGGTCAAGAACATGTCTTTTTTTATCTCTCTCTCTCTAGAAAAATTGCTTATAACAAACTTGTATAAATATTTTTTGTTTGTTTTCTAATATATATTATTTTATTCTCTTATTATTATTATTCATATGTATTCTTCATATATTAGACTTTTATTTTACTTTAATAGATTGTACTTTTACAATTCCATTAGATAATTTGACTTTTTATGACCCATTAACCGGTCTTACATTAAATCGAATTTATACATATATGTAATGTAATGAAAAGTTGAGTTATTATTAGGTGATGAACTTCAATTGTCAATCCAATTGATTAAATTTTGTTTGTATTTCTCTAATAACTGTTCCAATTTATTTTGTTTGGATGCGAATTATATGGTCTAGGTTTTGTTTTGGTTAAGCTTATTGGTTTGAGATAGAAGATCTAACCAAACTAATAATCGGACTTTCGAAAAACACCCACCCATACAAAATTAATGGGGAAAATCGCTATTTAATTTTGAATGTGGTTGATTAAACCTTTAATTTTTTTGTTAATTTTTTTAAAAATTCTCAATTTTGCGTTGACTAGGCCAATTTAACCTTTCGCGATAAAATCAAAATTGACTCTGAAATCAAAAACCAAATTGGAAATTGGAAGTTCGATTCATTTTTTATCTTTGTTATAAAGAATCCATAAGCTTTATTTGCTCTTTTCGTTCAAGAATGAGCTCAATTTTACCGATTTAAAATCTTGTCTTTGACACTTTAAATCGACGAATTTGAGCTCATTCTTGAAAGAAAATAGCAAATCAAGCTTATGAATTCTTCATAACGAAGATAAGAAGTGAATCAAACTTCCAATTTTAAATTTGGCTTTCGATTTCAGAGTCAATTTTGATTCTATTTTCGCGAAAAGTTAAATTGACCTAGTCAACACAAGTTGAAGATATATTAAAAGGTCAACAAAAAATTGAAAGTTTAATCAATTAGATACAAAGTTCAATGTTTAATCAACAATTTTCGTAATTGGCAAGGCTAAAATGACATTTTTTTCAAAAAAGAATTAATTAATATTTAACGGACCGGAGTAAATTGGTTCGGTTAGTACAAAACCGAATTTAAGTTGACGAAACTTGCGTTCTTCTTCGGACTAAAGAGAACTTCACCAGATCACTCCACAACTTTGTCCTTAAACCGCAATACTTAGCAGATAATTTCGCCGGAAAGCGTCGAAGGTTTGGAAAAAAATGCCGGCACAAGATGATGTTCAAAATCTTCCAATCGATATCACCTTCTCTCGTCTTGGAGGTAATGCAGATATCAATTTCGAGTAGACATAATTTTATACATTTTTTTGGCTTTTCTTTTGCGTGTTCTACGTTTGAATTCGATTCTGTATTCGAGTTTCTAGTCTTAAATTGATTTTAATTTTGTTAATTTTGAAGAATGGCTGGTGGATCGGAAGAGAATTCCGGCGGATTGGAGGAAGAAGGTGGGAGCGATCAGAGTCAAAATCGTGAAAGAGTTCTCTTCTTTGCCTAAAGAAATTGATCCATACTTTCAAACCCTAGATCCTGAAGGTTGAATTTTAACTTATTTGTCTTATCAGTTTACCGAATTTTCTCGCCTTAAAACGAATTCCTCCTTTTGTAAACACCATTAGCTTGTTTGGAGTCTGGTTATGTCTGATGCTGATTAGGAGGTGCCTAAAGGCTTGATGAGCTTACTAGTCGTTATTTCCTCCAAGTGACCGTAATTTTTGTTTCAGTGATCGGTTACTTGGAGGTCAAAAAGATATATGATATTCTCCTGAAGACAACTCCGGAAAGTCGGAACATCTTTGGTAGGCTTTCGGGTGCTTCTGTAAGCAAAACGAACTTTGTCTCACACTTTTCTTGTGCTCATTATCTCGTTATACATTTTGTCATCGTTATTCTCTCATTTTAGGGTGTCTGGGAAGCAATTGTTCGTGCGTTTGAAAAAGATCACATTTATCTTGGGGAGGCAGCTCAGATAATAATTCAGAATGTTAATTACGAAATGTAAGTTGGTTTCTTGCTTGTATCTACTTGGTTCAGCAGTAACATTTTACTTAGTGTCTGCACTTTTGCATTTTCCAATGGTATTTATGTCTTCTTGCAAAACGTGAAGCCCATATCTGAAAAAGCAAGTGCAAAAAGTTCAACAACAAATGGCAGAACTTGATCGCAAAGAAGCTGATATCAAAAGGAGCATTGTACTCTCAGCAACAAAATATGAGGAAGCTTGCCGAGAGCTTGGATTGCAGGTCTAATTTTAAATTTGGCTTGGTCTGCCGCATAAGTTTTTGGAAGTATCACATAAAGTTGTTAACATCTTAAATTTCAGGGAAACAATGTGAGGCGTGAACTTTTGGAAACTGCAAATTCGCTTCCTAGTACCTTTAGCAAGATTCTGGAAGTTATCAACAGTGACTCAGTATCAGGGGCAATGGAGTACTACTCTGCCTATGTTAAAGATGTTCATACTGAGAAAGATGTAAGACCCCTCTTAAACTTATTCTCTCTCCCTCTTAAGTTTTTTTTGTTCTTTTCTCCTAGAGGTTGAATTGACTGGCTTGTAATTTGTCTGCAGAAGCCTGTGAGGATTGTCTTACAAAACTTGAAGGACATTCGTGAAAACCCTCCATCGTTAAGTGTCTTGAGCGCCTCTGAAGTTCTTGATGCTGACAATACTCAGTTTTCTGAGAATGCAAATGGTACAGATGTGGCTGCAGACAGCATTGATTGGGATATTACGCTTGATGCTGCTGAGATAGATTGGGATGTTAGTATGGTGGAAGAAGTTGATAGTGGAAATGATCTAGGGTCATATGAGATAGTTAATGCCAGTGATATTCCTGAGAATTCTTCATTAAAAGTGGAAGAACGCCAAGGCCCTGAGGTTGATGTTTCTGAAATTTCTTGGGATGTAAGTGTTGAAACACCTCAGGTAGAAGAAATAGCTGATTCAACTATGCGAGAATCAGATCAGACAGAGTTGACAGGTTCTACAACTCAAGTCATAGGAAGTGGAGGAGAGAGAAGCCAGCTGTTGGAGACAGAATATAGGAATAAGATCCTTGATGATTTGTATGAGGTACTCTTATCCCTGGCTAACTTAATGCTCGGTTTAATCCTAATTCTTCTTGTCCACGACAAGTCATGGGGTTACTCTTGTGTCCAGGTCAAGGCTTTTTTGAACCAGCGTTTGATAGAACTGAGAAATGAAGATACTCTGTCCTTGCAACACCATGTGCAAGCAGTTGCTCCCATGGTTCTTCAGCAGTATCCTCCTGAAACCATTGAGCCAATGGTGGCTGAAATTTCCATCGCCATCACATTGCTAACAAACAAGAAATCTCGGGATCTGATCATGATTCTCAACTCCAAAAGGTACTTTAGGATAAATAACTTCTGCCAGGAGATCACGGTGAGTACCATAACTTCTGATATATGTATTTATTTTTTCATACAGATTCCTAGATAGGCTTGTTTCGGAGCTGGAGGAGAAGAAGCATCGTGAAGTAAAGTTAAGAGAGAGCTTGCAAGATGTGGGTAGAAGACGCATGGAGCTCCAGAACTCACTCTCTTCTATATGGCCAAAACAGGTAATCTCATGTTCTCCAAAAAGCAAAGATTTAGTTCTGTTTTGAATGGAATCTGGAGTAAGAGTGTCAGGTTGATCAAAAAATTGGACTTGGAAGGGGCTCTTAAGAAATTCTGTGTATTGATATTGGTTTTCATTACAGGAAACTGCGCTTTCAAAAACAAGAGAACTAAAGGAGCTATGTGAGAGAAGTCTCTCTTCCATGTTTGATGGAAGACCTGTGAATATAAGAGGAGAGATCAATACGTTGTTGAACGCTGGGGTTTCTGCTTAGTTTTGATCTTTGTGATTGGCTAGAAAACTTAGTTCAGAATACCAAGTGACCCTGTTTCTTACTTTAGGATATTGTCTATGTTTCAAACTGTTTTTCTTTCTTTCTAATATATACCAAGAACAACTCTTTTACCAAGACTAATACATGTATTATCATCATATGCTAAGAACTATTCTTTGGACAGTAAAGATATGTGGACGAAAAAGAGATTCTGAATATGGATGGTTTAACTGGAGAGGTGGCTGAAAGTAGGTGAGGAGATGAACCGTGTGCGTGTTGAGCAAAAGGATTTACTAAAAGGATCGGTCTTGTCTGCTACACTACTGCTTGCTTCTTTGTTCTGTTTCTGTATCAGCGTAGTGAGCGCTTCCACGATCTCTGAAACCGCTGGTCTGAACTCCTCTGCCTGCTTATGAGAATGAATGATTAGTTATAATGAATTTAATAATATGATCAAGGAGTTTTATTGAGAATACCTGAGTGCATAGGGAGATAATGTCTGCGTATTGTGAGGCGACTCTTGACGAGAATGTGCCGGCAATGCCTCCATCAATCATCTGTTCTATGCTTCGCCTGTCATGAAGTCTGGTTGATGCCCATTTCACCAGTAGCTGTTCTCCTCGGGGTCGTGAGCTGCACCATGCATCAAAATAAGGCTCAGGTTCAACTTAAGCTTAGTTTAGATGAAATGCATGCTTACCTGTCAAATGCTTTTCTTCCTGTTAACAGTTCCAAGAGTAGTACTCCCAGTGCATAAGTGTCACTCTTTGTGCCACTGCTCCCTGCTTTTCCATGTTCTGGTGCTATGTAGCCAGTGTTTTGTATCGCTATCTCTGAAGCCTGCTCATAAGCGACGCAGCATCACATCAGAAAAAAACAAAAAAACAACTACGTGACTCATCATCTACTGTCTTCTTACTTACCCGAAGTTTGACACTGTTGCTTGTAAGTGGCCTTAAACTAGCAAGTCCACAGTCAGCAACACGAGGTGTTAGTTCTTTGTCTAGTAAGATGCTTGTTGCTTTCAGATCGCTATGAGCAATAGGAGGGCAAAAAGACGAGTGCAAATAGCTGAAAGTATATTGATTAACCAGATAAGGCAGAGTAAATAAATAATATAGCTACAAGGATTGAGTACGAGATATTATTAGTTTTGGAAGATAAGATACTTACTCCAGGGCTCGGGCAACTCCAATAGCAATGCGGAGACGCAAGCCCCAAGAAAGTGGCTTGTATATCTCGTCATGCATAGCGTTGTACAACGACAAATGCCCAACATACTCATAGACAAGAAGATGCTGCCCATTTTCTATGCAGAAACCGAGAAGTGTCACAATGTTTGGGTGTCTTAGTTTGGAGGCTGTCTGAAGCACTTCAGTGAATTGTTCCTCTTCATGTAGTGACAGCGAAGACATTGGGATGTTTCTTACGGCAGCAAACTGTTTTAAAAGAAATTGATACATCAATGATGAGAATTAAAGATGAAAATCTCCCATTTTAATTTCTCGAAAAGAGAGAAGAGATGATATACTTGACCATCAGGCAACTTTGCTCTGTAAACAGAACCAAGAGGACCCTCCCCGAGTAGGTTTTCCTCACTGAAATTGTTTGTTGCCAGTCGAAGCTCTGCAGCTGAGAAAAGTTTAGCAAACGATGGATACTGAGATGTAGCGGAGAAGCTTTTTCTTCTTGCAGCTTTATCGATTCTGACAGGTGGAGAAGGTAATTGTCTGAGATGGGGAACTGGTGGTGGCTGGCTCCTTTTCATCTGTGGGTTATCTTCAGTTGCAACAGCATATTCTGTTACATGTGAAGGTAAAATAATCAGCACAGAGGAATCAGAATGGTCGTTGTAACAGTGAAGGGAGAGACAAGCATAGATCACCTCGGCCTGTACTGACTGGAAGAGTGTATGCTGCGCTATTGTTGCTTCTGTGACTAGCAGCAAGGTTTTGTGCACGTCTGTGACTCATGCGGATTGTAAAAAGAGCAAAGAAAGTTCCCAGCAAAGCTAACCCGCCAACCAGTAAAATGATATTTCCTGCCCCTATGCCGTTCTTCTTCTTTCTGATCTTATGAGGTCTAGGAAAGTTCACAATGGCACTCGACTGTGTTGTTGGGTAGCCAGTAGCATTTTGTATCATCGGTCTGACATCCAAAGGGAATTTCCATGGTTTATAATTGGGCTCTACATGGAACTTGTTTCCCCAAATCCTGTAAAAGATCAGTGATTATCATGATTCTTAGGTGCCTGAGCCCATTTATGAGAACAGGGAGTAAGACTCACCACAGATGAGGAATGGACTGAAAATGACTTGGGATAATACCACTGAACTGGTTATCTTCGATATTCCTGAAGGCATATACAACATACGGAGCATTTTAAGATCATAAAAGAAGGAAGTTTGCATAATCAAAACACAAAGAGAGCTAATTACAGGTCAGCTAAAGGAAGATCGGCGAGATAGATGACTGATCCTGTTAATTGGTTATTCTGGAGGTAGCTGCAGTTTTGTTATCACAGCATAAAAACCAGATTTAGGTAACACGTACGTGCACAAAGCAGAATGCACACAATTTCAGATACTTACAGTGAAGTGAGATTCATTAGAGATCCAAAAGAGCTCGGAAGATCCCCCGTCAGGTTATTGAATGACAGATCCCTAGCAAAGTCAATAATATTTGAATATGAATAGGTATCTTGCATCTATATGATGATGAAACACTAGCAGAACTCAACCGAAGACTCACATATCTTTAATCTGTAACCCAGAAAACACATTTCCAAGAGGTCCAAACAATGAGTTATGGCTCAAATTCCTAGAAGACAAAAGGACGCCATTATTTAACAGATAACTAGAAAAAGAAAACAATGAAAGAAACTGTCCCATAGATATTAATTTGAAATAAGCCACTTACAGATACTGAAGAGATGTCATAAGAGGCAAGGAAAAAGGGATACTCTGGGTCAGATTGTTGTAAGCCATGTTTCTGCAATCGACAAACAACAAAAATGCTTGTGAACATCACTGGCACGTAAGCATAAATGATTAATGCATTTATTGAACGCTTACAGATGAGTAGCATTTGGAGGCAAACCAAATGGAATTTCACCTTGGAGATTATTAAAGCTAACATCCCTAATACAAAGAAAACATTGAAACCAATTGATACAATGATTTGGTCTCGTAATAAAACTAACAATCTAGAACAGGAAAGTTAGCTTACAGATTCTTCAAATTGTGGAGACGCTGAAGCTGGTTTCCAAGGGTTCCCGAAAGATTCAACTCTCGTAATTGTCTGGGATAAAGTGAATCAGATTTTGTTCGAACCAGACTAAAGAATTTGGATTAAAAAACTGAGGAAAAGTGTTAACAGGGAATTACAGGTCTATTATAGACGAACCAGAACAAGAAACTCCCATCCAGGCTTCTCCGCATGGATCTCCTCCTTCCAATTTCCATCCTCTTAACTGTTGTGGAGTGCTCAAGGATTTGTAAAGATCTTGGAGAGCCAAAACTATCGGAGAAACACGAATAGACAATGATTAGATATAGTCAAAGATTAAACAGTCATTTTGTCGAACAGGTTTTGGTGGTGATTTCAACATGAACAAGTAACAATCACCAAAAGGTCTTAAACTACTTGCGATCAAATCCTTAATTTCCAGTCAAGAAAGGGTTTCTGTGTAAATCCGAAAATATGAAACATAAGTTCGTTTCGAAGTAAAGAACGCATTCACTACTATCATGATCGATTCCATTAACCTTTTACTGAACAGAGAAGAACGACGAACAGGAAATCTTAGCAATTCATTCCCAGACTGAGAAAAACAAAACAAGAATCTGGAGATTACCTTCGAGCGGATCCGTATCAGTCTTAACCAGCACAAAAAATATCACCGTGAAAATACTTGCTACGAGGAATCGAAATTGCTGTTTGCTTTTCATCGCTAGGATCTCAACTCCAGAAACAATGGTGTTTAATGCAGAGAACTCATACGTTTAGGCTCCGTCGTCAAACGAAAAAGAAGAGAAAAGGAAAACAAAGTTATGTACTTTTCGCGCACTTTCTCTGGCTTTCACAGAAAGAAAATCCGGAGGAGAGAAAATCACAGAAGGCGAGATGATGAAACTGAATAAAATCCGAAAGCGCGAAATATTCCACGTCAGCTAAAAACAGTTAGAGACGTTGGAGTCAACTAGTCAAACTATAAATTACGCGCCACGTTCTGCCACGTGGCATTTCTTATTCGCTGTTATGTGTTAATTCTCAAATTTGTGTTCATCATATGATTTATGTCCAGCTTATAATGGTAGTCTTATTTATGGCTTGTTCTTATCATATAAAAACGAAAGAGTGTATTACTACAAGAAATTAGTTTAATAGATGTGTATCTGAAGTACTTATACAATTTTAACTTAATGTTCGACACGAGAATGACCGAATTTAGTTTTAGATTCTTAGTTATAAACATTATACAGTGGTGTAATAATTACTTACAAAATTTGAAGTCAAGTTGATTAAGAATTATAGAACAATAGAGAGCAGTTTAAAAAACTACCGGCCAAGATTTGTTCTTAAGTATTTTAAATAATTTACAAGTCCATCGGCCCATATTATTAAGTTCTGTTTGAACTTTGTAATTATCAAAAGTAACGGAGAATATCTCCACTAATTGAGAAAAATTTTCTCATTAATTTATAATTACAAGATTATATGTTTGCATAGTTGTTTTGACTCTATATAATGTGACTTGATCAAATGACATAATTTTTCTTTACTCTCCCTCACAAAGTAAGTATATTTAGAGCTTTTTGGTTTATAAATTCTATTAAAAAATGAAGATTTTGTAGTCTTCTTCATCGTGATCTTATCATGAGATTTAAAGGCTTTAATTTCCACCTCACTATAGAAGCTCTTAGGAAAAAGATTCAATATCGATTGCATGGATTTTTGGTCTCGTTATAGTTGCATTGTTCAATTTCAATTGTAAAAGTTTGTTGAAATCTTTTGAATCTTGATGTTTTGTTTGGTTGAATCTAATTTATAGTTTAAGAGCATAGTTTGATATTATCATTCTTATTTTGAGGTGTTACACTTATTTCTATGACTATTACTCATGGTTTTTCCACCATCGTAGCTATTTGAAAATTTTCAAAAAAATCTATAATTAAAGGCATTTTGTGGTACTAGGCTTTAGAGATACGTATATTCATCTTCGTGAGGTTAAAAGAAGAATTGGTTGGAAACAAACGAAATATATGAGAGCTGTCTCCAAAGTAGTTTCATATTATATCTATCTATCGTGCACATTATGTACGAGGTTGAGAAAAATGAGGCTGCTCATGCTCTTGCTCCTGAGCTTGATGATTCCATATCATTTGTAAACTATTCATATTATCTATTCATCTTATTATTTTTTCATAGGTCATTGACCATGGAAACACAAAATAGCACATTAGATATTTCTAGGTCTAAATCCTCGAATCTAATGTTGCTAAACAAGTAGTTTTGAGTACACCATTCGAGTGTTAATGCATATGACCAGTGGTCTATAGGAGACTCACAATGTTTATACTGAGGAAGAGATAGTAATGTTTTTTGGAATAGTTGAGTAAGATAAGACTGAGTAGTATTGCTTAAAGATATTAATGAGCATTTAATACAGTAAAAATGAAATTTGATGAACTTTTGAGTGTTCTCCTCATGTATGCAACAAATTTAATAAAATTTGTAGAAGACAAGTTTACAAGGGTAAACTCAGTTTTGAAAAATGGTGATTGATATCAGCCAAATTTTTATAGACTGTATTGAAGAATTTGGTGGAACACATATTTGAGTTCATATTTCTAGTAGAAATACAGAAGCTTATAGAGCTAGAATAGCAGAGCCTACAATTAATGTTCATACTATATGTAACTTTGAGATGAAATTCATATATGCATATGTGGGTGTTCCAAGCAGAGCACATGATACAAAATTTTTGACTCATTGTGCAAAAAACGAAGCTTATTTTCCACATCCGCCAAATGAAATATACAATTTGATTGAGTCTGGATATCCCACAATGACATGGTATCTTGGTATGCATTGTAGGATTAAATATCATCTTGATCAGTTTTTGAGAAGAAGGATACCATCAATATGTTAGAATTGTTCAACCAGAAAAATTCATGTTTGAGATCAGTGATTAATCGGAGATTTAGAGTATGGAAAACAAAGTAGAGAATTTTAGACTATAAGCATCCAAATTATGATTTGACTAGGTGAATTAAAATTGTAACTGCAACAATGACACTATATAGATGGTAGAACATTATAAGACTCATTGCGATTAAACAGGATGATAATGACGACTATGAACATATTACATATGAGCCAACAGATGATACTGTTATAAAAGAATTGCAAAACGCACTTACAACGCACTTACAAATAAAATGGGCTAAAGACACCGATTAAATTAAAACAACTTTTGTTTGAAATTTTGTTATAATATCCTATGTTATATAATTAACTTTGTCATGAAATTTTATATAACTTTTCATCAATGGTACTAAATTACTTCTTGTACATTAGTTTTAAATTCACATACAATTCTTTTTTTCAATTTTATAAATATATATAGTTACATATGGTTTTTGTATTACATATTATAAAAAAAGTTTTTTAAATAGTCACTTGGTACTGGCAACTACCAAAAAAAGAATAACATAGCGTCGCTGGCGACTGGAAAAAAACAAGACAGCGACTGACAAATAACCAAAGTTTTACGGTCGCGATCACAAGAGACCATGAAAAGAAAAGGGCCTTAGTAGCTTGATCTTCTCAATGGGTATCCATTGCTATAGAACTTGTAAAAACATACATAGCAATCTTAATCATGGACACAAACTGGACAGATCTCAAGTTACTGCTCCACAAAATTTTCTTCATCACACTTTTGTTCACTACTCATACAGAAACTGTCTCTTCAAATCCTCTAAATGCTTAGGTCCCTCAGGGTGACGGTTTACAAATCTAGTGGCAAAGATTTTGTCTGAGCAGACAAGTATTGTACTAACTGCAAGTCTCGGGTCTGCTTTTCCATGTGCTTGAAGCCAAGAGAGCATTGCAAATCGAAGCTTCATCCGTTGAAGAGTGTACTTCAGACATGAAGGGAAAGCTACCAAAGCTGAAAGAGGATAACCTAATTCGTTTACAAGGTAGTTCACCTTTGATTCTAGAAGATCACATTTTTGAGTGAGGATATTAGGAGATGCTTTCACCATATCTTTGACATCTTTCTCATTAATGCCTAAACTTACGAGAACATTAAATCTCTCTTGGAGTTCAGATCTTCTACCACGAAAACTCTTCAGTGCTTTCTCCATTTCCTCTGAGTTCTCCTTGTATCCGAGGTCTAACAAGAACTGAGTCTTCATTGTGTTTGAGGTTGTGTCTATTATTGTACTTGGTGGTAACGGCTGGACTCTTAACCCCATGATCCATTTTTTCATCTCTTCTGGGTTGTCTTGAATGACTTGACGAAGCCCTCTTTTCCCACCTTTTAAACTTTCAAGTAAGGTACTGGTTTGCTTCAAACGAGATACAACAAGCCAGGAAGAATGAGAACGGAAGACCTTACCAATCTCATCAGCCTTCATCTTGATATCTTTCAGGAACAAGAAGCATTGTCTTAGATTCGTAACACATTTCCTTAAACTCTCAGTCTCTGGGAGTTTTTGAAACAACGAAGAGAGTTCACTTCTGGATGACCCTAGTTTTGTTTCAAACCCTGCTAAAATCAATGTCCAGTCCCCTGAATTCTCAAAGATCAATCTTGGGTGCTTCCTGATTAACTCACTTAGCTCATTCTCATCGACACAAATATGTTGAAGAAAACTTAGACACCTATGCATAGATGTCCAATCATAAGATGCTTCCTCTGACAAGTTCTCTGTTATCCACTCGACACCTAAACCCATAGCTTTTAGCATCTCCAAGACTTTAGCCAGATTAACATTCATATTACCAATCAAAATACTCGGGCTACAAACGAATAGTTTTGATAGAAACAATTTGCCAAGTCCTATATCCTCATAGGCCTGAATCTTGGAAGCTAAAATCCCAGGCTCATACTCAAAAACTTCCCTAGCTTCTTTGAAGATCTTCCCCATCTTCTCCCTTCCAATTCCGTAGTTCCAAAAGATATGGTAATTATCCAGCAAAAAAGCATCTTCATTTAAGAACATCTTATCACTAGGAATCAAATGACTGAACTCTGATGGCTTCAAACCTAAACTCTCAAGGAATGGCTCAAATTCATTTACAGGATGAAACAATAAAAATTTGGTGATTGCTCGGACAATATTATCATCATCAGAAGAAGATGCAGCATTATAACCATGTAACTTCTTCAAAAGATTATTATTAAAAACAGGAGCATTCTTACTCATACTCTCTGCAACCAGAAAGTGCAAACCCCTCGTTTCATAGAAGTAATCAAACATCGCAACCTGGGCCATTTTCCGAATCTCGTTTCGAGTTCTAAGACCCCACTTTTGGCCGGAAACTTCAGCATCGACTACAGTTATTTGGGTGGCGAAAGATCTAGGATTCCCTGAAATTTTGGGTTGAAAGGGGGTTTCTGCAAATGCTTGTGATATCCAGTTGAAAAGAGAGATGAATCTAGGGTTTCGCAGAAGAGACATTACCAGTTACGCGGACACATGGAGATAATGCTCAATACGTAACGCAGGAGAACATTTTATCTAGCCGAAGGCCCGAAGCAAAGAGGAAAACAAGCAACTCATGTTCACTAGACAAATTGGGGAAAAAAAACTAATTTTTAACTCATTCAGTTCGGTTTCCGGGTAGAAGTGGTCTAATAACTACTTGCGTTCAGGACCTGATGAGGTCTGGTTAATTCTTGGATTCTGTCAAGGCAGTCAAATCAGTCTGATTTTTACTCCAATTTCATCTTTTCCTGAAATTTTGGGTCTGTTCTTATGTCATTTTTTTTGCCTTCTAATTTGTCTCGCTCTCATATCCAATTAAGTTTATTTATGCGGGTTGGCACAGTTCTGACTCTTGAATTTATTTTTCTCGCTTTAAAAGTTTAGTTCTCCATTTGAGAGGTACACTCAATCTCTATAGGAAATTTGGTTATTTACTTGATATCGTTTAGCTTTGTGGTGACTTCTATCATTGGTCCGGGTAGCTTTTATTCAAGTTTTTTTTTTTTAGTAGCTATAACTTTTTTTTTTTTTTCGTTTTTACCTAGTTTCGGGGGAAGTTTCCATCTTCCGCTGGTTGTGGTATCTATGTTTAAAAGAACTTCATGTTTTTAGTGTCAATTTCCAAGAATATATTTGTTTCCGCCGGTCCTAATATTTCATTCGTGTATTCCACCTTTGTATTATTAATATAATCAGACGAAAAGAAAAAAAATCATTCAGTTAAAGAAAGTAGAATGAAAATCCATTTCCACGAGAGGCTTCTATATGAGTAGAATACAATCTTACAGGTGTGATACAGATGTCAGAATATAACTTAGAATCTCCTCTAGAATTCAAAGATGAATTGAAAAGGAGTGTCACAATACCTAGAAGGCAACAAGATAATAAGTGTCACCTTGGAGGATAGTGCAACAATGGCATTTACCGTTGCAGAGAGAGAGAAAGTTTTAACTAAAGACAAAATGTGTTGATTCATTAATTAGAAAATGTTGGGATCGTTCCTTACATATAGAGAAAAAGTGAAAACA